>OY992889.1:67762589-67865089 GCA_963921405.1 Cepaea hortensis
ATATATATATATATATATATATATATATATATATATATATATATATATATATATACAACACTATCCGTAACTATATCTTTGATCTTTCTCCTTCTTCATAGAAACCTTAAGCTATCTCAGCTCAAATATAATATCACTATCCTTGATTATATCTCTAACCTTTCTTCTTTTTCATAGAATCCATGAGCTATTTATGCTCAAACAAAATATATATCACTATCCGTGATTGTATCTCTAAACCTTCTTCTTATTCATAAAACCCATGAGATATCTCAGCTCAAATATAATATATATCAAGTTAACCTAAACATAAAGTCTCCTGATATTTCCACATACTCCGCGAAAAAATACAACAATGAAATTCTCATCTTCGTAAATCAATAGTGAAAGCGACACGAAGTCAATCAACTCTTGCACTAACCAACTTTTAACATATTAAGATACTTCCCCTTTTAACACAGCACTCCACTAAAACACAACCATAAGTAATAATTGTCAACTGAGGAAAATGCAGGTCAAAAATAAAACAAAAATGACTCCGCAAATATTAGTTGTTTTAAAAATAATTTATTTATTTATTTAAATTTTTAAAAATTCGTATATCCTATTTACAGGACATCGCTGTCAGAACCAGCATTTTACCGCTGTTGTTGATGTCTTGGCAAGATTACGCTCAGCTTTCCAAATAACATCTGGCTTGAAAGAGGGTGATGCACTATCGCCGCTCCTTTTCAATATGGCTCTAGAGAAAGTTGTAAGGAAGGTAAAGGAGGAAAGTGCTATTGGAGGAACATCCAAACTGCTTGGTTATGCAGATGATATAGATATTAAAGGGTAAAATGAACAAAAGACATTGGAAATATTGACTCATTTAAAGGAAAAATTTCAACAATTACGGCTGGTTATCAACCAAGATAAGACAGAATTTATGGTAATTTCAAGAGAAGGAACGGCTAAAAACTCTGGCTATATACAATTAGATAATATGACCATTAAAAGAACGGAAACATACAAATACCAGGGTACAATCTTCAACTGCTCCAACATAATAAGGGAAGAAATACAAGCTAGAATCAACTCGGGAAATAGATATACTATGCACTACAACATCTGCTAAAATCAAATGCGCTATCTCGTAACACCAAGATCACAATATACAAAACACTGATTAGACCAGTTGTGCTGTATGGCTCTGAAACCTGGAGTACAACGAAAGGAGACGAAGCCTAGTTACAAACCTTTGAGAACAAAGTCTTAAGACGCATCTTTGGGTCCATTAGGGATACACAAAGTGGAGAGTGGAAAAGAAGAAGCAACAAAGACATTTATGATCTGTTTAAGTCCCCGCTAATCACTGGTATCATGAAGGCTAATAGACTACAATGGCTGGGGCATATAGAAAGAATGGAAGATAATAGGGAACCAAACTCGCATATACTCAAGAAATAAATGACCGTAGACCTCGAGGTAGACCAAGAAAAAGGCGGAGAGATAATATACATACATACAGACCTACAAGCACTTGGAATCAGCGACTGGCAAGAGAAGGTCAACCAGAGAGACGAATGGAGACATCTTGTATCTGCAGCAAAGAACCTCAATGGCTCGGAATACTGAAGAAGAAGAAGAAGAAGAAGAAGAAGAAGAAGAAGAAGAAGAAGAAGAAGAAGAAGAAGAAGAAGAAGTTTGCCATTGCTTTCTGAGTGACCGGCTCACATACCCCCGTATGTGACGCGATCCGCTAGTGAATCTCGCGAAGCTGTGTTCCCCTTCGTGGATATACTGGATTACAGAGAAAGTCGTTAAACACTCCTCCAGGGAGACGGCGTAACTAGGAGTACCTAACAAAATGCATTCTGTCTCTTTGATGGACATAACACTTCCACTCAATAACTCAACGCAATTTATGAAATTGTCAACACATGATAATACAGGTTAACAATTAAAAAAAATGACACAAAGGTATTAATTTATGTATCCCTTGTTTGGAGTACGTAACAAACTTAAATCTGCCTCTTTTATGGATAGAACACCCCATTCAGTCAAACGACACGACGCAACAGTGAACGAAAAATAAATTGATTTATTGATTTAGGAACGGACATCACAGCATTCGGGGCATTCCCATAAGCGCCCCGTCTCCATCCGCAGCAGCCAGCGAAGAGTTCCAACACTAATAGTACCAGTAGCAATCTGATTATATGTCCGTATCGTCTTTCCTCTGAGCGTCGATCGTCGGCCAGATCCACTCGTCACCTCTCGCTGTCGCATTCTTGCAAGACCATGGTGATCTATTTGCTCCTCCGAGGTGTACACGTGCTCCCACAAGGCTGCAACCACGTCAGCCTTATCATGCATCAATACTCCACTAAGTTTTGCAGAGTCAGCCAATCTGTCTGCCTGTTCATTCCCCAGCACGCCAGCATGCCCCGGAGAAAAGATTCAGACGATGCTTGTCACCCGTGACTTCCGAAGCGAAGCAAGCCACTCTGCACGAAGGCTTGCCTGTCCTCACCCTACTCAGCATGCTTTCTGATTCAGTTACAATCACGATGTGTGTGTGTATCGTATTCTCCATCCAGCGGAAAGCTGCACTGACCGCCTCCACCTCCATTCTTAAGCTAGATGTTGTGGTATCATATGCCAGGCTCTACTACACCAAGCGTCGACCATTCGCTTTTGCTAAGAACCCCCAGGCACTTCTCGTGCCTCTCAACACCGAACCATCTGTGTATATAATCACATCAACCGGGCGAGCATTATCCTGAATTAGTTGCTGGATTTCCACTTCCGTGGCCCCTGCTGGCCACTCCCTGTATTCCCGGCTCAATGTGATTATAACTCTACACAAGTATGACTGCTCCGCTGGCACTCTGACCCACTCCTCTCCTCGCCTAATGTTCTCCAAGATTCACACCTGTCTGATCGTATCCTCCGCCTGAGCCATCCATGATTTCCATCTTATCAGTCGCTGACCCATTAACTGCGTCAAGCGCTTCATGCAACGGGTGATCTGTGTCAGCAACTACTCTGAGGTATGCCTTCGCCTGCATCACATTGAGCATACCAGCAACACTCGGCAAACCAAGGATGTAACGTATACACACTACTGCATAGCTTCGTTCTGTAATGGAAACAAATAGGTATTTTAAACTCCTGCGAGAAAAAACGTACTGAACATCACAACGTTGCACATACCTTACAAGGAGATCCACGTGTCACGAAATACAGGTGAAAAATATATCATAAGTGATAGGTCGTGTGTTTGTGTTGTGTCGTGGTTTGTCGTTAACTATCTGTGTTGTCATTGACAAAGATTCTGAGAATCGAAATGTCTGTGTGTCGTATTGTACGCGTTCGTGTGTATTTTATCTTATTTTATTTTATTATTCATTTTTTATATTTATTGAGTGCTTCTGATTTCGGATTTTTCACCTGTATTTCGTGGCACGTGGATCTCCTTGTAAGGTATGTGCAACGTTGTGATGTTCAGTACGTTTTTTCTCGCAGGAGTTTACAATACCTATTTGTTTCCATTTCATATTGTTATATCCTGCTGCAGCCGCTGCTTTTTCTTTCTATTCGTTCTGTAAGCGCTCTAATTTTACCAACTGTATCTTTGAGACCATGAGCAGTCCTAGGCCATAATCAATCACTGAGAGGATCAAGTGCTGGTATAATGTGAAAAGCATTCTCTGCTCTGTGTCCATTGCAGCTATAGTTTTAAGTGCATTGAGTCCCTTTTGAGATCTTGTCACAACCGTCTCCACATGGTCCTTGAAGGACAGGCTCCTGTATAATGTTATTCCCAGATACTTCAGTTTGTTCTCTCTATTGACGCTTCTACCATCTATTGTGAGGCTTGGGACATCAATTCTCACAATCCTGTTGTCCAGAGAGCACCACGAAACAGCTGCCTTTTCCGGATGGATGACAGCACTCATTTGTCAATCACTTTGTCTACTGTCGCCTGTAGCTCATGGGCTGTTTGCTCCATATCTCTCCCCTGCCTATATGCAAGAATATCATCTGCAAATGTTAGTATCTTCCAACCCCTGGTGCTTCTAGGTTTGCAAACTTGCTTGTATTACACGTTAAAGAGCACCGGTAAGATTGCGGATCCCTGTGGCAGTCCCGGGGTTAAAATATGTGGCTCTGAGGTCCATGCACCCAGACGGAGAGCAACCCGACGAGAGTGCAGGACTGCCACTATCTAGTTCACCAACCAGGGGTTGACCCCCTTCTCCATCAGTGCAGTCATTAAAATATCATATCGAACTCTATTGTACGCATCCTCGAGATCAAGCGCTGCCGCCATCATTTCCTGTATACCCTGAAACCCCTCAGAAACGTCAAAGGCAAAAGTGGCTGCATTTGACCAGGTATCTTTTCCTGGCCTGTAGCTCCCCAGGCCTCTTGGAAGAAGCTCCCCCCCCCCCCCCTTTCCAAAAGCTCTTGCAGCTTGACAGCGACTATCTTCTCTAAAACCTTTCCAAATGTATTTTGAAGGGTGATGATCCTAAAGCCGATAAGCTTTGAATGATCCTTGAATGGTTTTGGGAGAAGGATGAGATAGCTGTGTACCCAATCCTGCGGTACTGATGCTGTCCTAATACTCTGGTTAAAGCAATTGGTCATCTCCTTCAGGTCTACATCGCTCAAAGCCTTCATGTGGCCATACCTGACCCCATCAGGCCCTGGTGTCGTGTCTTTTGCCTTTTTCAAAATATGTTTAACATCTTCAACCCGTATGAGTTCTTCATAACGAAAATAAATAATAATAATAATAATGGCAAAGCCAGGGACACCCCCCCCCTCCAAAAAAAAATAATAATATTGTAGTAACTGAGGTGCCCAACATTGTGTCATCCTGCAATCAACACAAAGTTCAATAAAAGACACTCCAACACACACCCTTCCATATGAACTACTTCTCGGAAAATATACGTGTCCTATAGACTCTCCACATCATTAATAGAATTTTACACCCGCAATATTCCCATTCTCTTCTCATCAACCGGCGTGCCAGATAACCCATGAAACGTCTCAACATGTTCAAAGTTCCGATGTATGATTTCCATCACAACTATCCTAAAGGTAATCGTTCGAGTCGACTTTCCAACGACGACTCCTACCTTCCACATTACTCTGCTATTTACTTAAACAATCTTCACGTGGGGACACCCTATATACACTGTGCGTAACGAAGCAAAACGATAGCACCTTTCAACACAGTGTAAGAACAGCGGCTTCAAATGTTTTTACAATAGGCGACACGTGGGAATGGCGATTCTGTTTCGAAACAGTGTAGTGGTTTCAGAGCTGGACATTCCAGGTGGGACAGAGACGAGATGCAATTACAGGCTGTAAGTGTTCACTCCCGTCTACTATAACTATTGGTGAATGTTTATGCCTGTAACGCGAGTGTGGATTCACAGAGATGGCAGTGTTTGAGTGACATATTATGTCACGTGATGAATGTCACTTTCTGTGGCGATTTCAATGCTAAGGGCAAATAATGGTGTAATATTTCTTCCAACATACATGGGGGGGGGGGGGGGGGAAAGAGAGCTCGGAGCGGCACTTGAAACCAGTGACCTTGTTTGCATCAACAGTAGCTGTGTCACCAGGACAGCAAGATGCTCAGGTGACCTGGTGCTGGTGTCTCTGTCACTCACTACAGTTTGTAGACGGGGTGTCCTAGGGCACTATGGCAGCGACCACCACCCTTGCAGCATATTGGTGGAGATCGACAGAACCAGGCAGCACAAGTCAATGGTCAAGATTATTAAGTACTAGCTGACTCGGCCCGGCTTCGCCCAGTCCTTGGTGGGGAGCATCTCATTTAATTCATATAAGTAGTCATATAAGCTCACGTTCCCGTTACCGACTGTCTGTCTGTCTGTCTGTCTGTCTGTCTGACCCGGCATCGCCCAGTCCTTGGTGGGGAGCATCTCATTTAATTCATATAAGTAGTCATATAAGTTCCCGTTCCCGTTACCGACTGTCTGTCTGTCTGTCTGTCTGTCCGTCCGTCCCTCTCTGTCTGTCTGTCTGCCTGTCTGTCTAATCATTTATTGGTTGCAGTTAGAACAACCTTAGATAAACGAAGACCAACTTACAAAAAGCATTAGAAAGAGCACTTGAAAGATCTTTACATCTTCCCCCAACAATTAACTTGGGTAAATGGAGCGGCGGCAGCAGCATCAGCAGAAGAAGGAAAAGGAGGAGTAGACAACTGCAGCGAAAAGGTGGGTCTGTCTATCTATCTGACCCGGCGTGACTTCGCCCAGCTCCTGGCGGGTAGCGTCTCATTAAATTCATACAATAAAAAAAAGTAACTTAAAAAAATGCCCTTCCACACACCATCCATTATTTTTAATGAAAACGCTTTCTAATCACCTGCATGACTACAGTAACTTCTTAAGCAAAAAAAGATGAGTTACAATGTTATGCATTGTGCATTATTTTTATGAAAACTTTGAAAATACCTTACAGATTGTATCATTATTTATTATAACTCATATGCCGGTACATAACTATGGACAAAGAGTTTATAAATCTTTGAAAACGATGCCACAATATGACTATAAGTTATACAGAAAAGTTATGCCCCTTGAAATAACTTTTATAGAGTTAGGTCCCCTGAGATATATGAAATTACAATGAAAAATTAAAAATGAAATAATACTGGGTAAGCAGGCGATTTCACACTAAAAAAATATTACAGTTGGCATCTCTGGAATGAAAGGAAGGCGTGTAGAAAATTTCATCTCAATCGGATGGGCCGTTCGCGAACAAATAAAGGACATACGGACAGAGATACATAAATACATACAGAGATACATACGCACATCCTAATTTATATATAAGACTAGCTGACCCTGCCCGGCTTCGCCCAGACCCTGGTGGGGAGCATCTCATTTAATTCATATAAGTAGTCATATAAGTTCTCGTTCCCGTTACCGACTGTCTGTCTGTCTGTCTGTCTGTCTGTCTGTCTGTCTGTCTGTCTGACCCGGCCCGGCATTTCCCAGCTCCTGATGTGGAGCATCTCATTTAATTCATATAAGTAGTCATATAAGTTCCCGTTCCCGACTGTCTATCTGTCTGTCTATCTGTCTGCCTGACCCTGTCCGGCTTCATTAAATTCATACAACAAAAAAAGTAACTTAAAAGAACGTTCTTCTACACACCATCCATTATTTTTAATGAAAACTCTTTCTAATCACCTGCATGACTACAGTAACTTCTTAAGCAAAAAAAGATGAGTTACAATGTTATGCATTGTGCATCATTTTTATGAAAACTTTGAAAATGCCTTACAGATTGTATCATTATTTATTATAACTCATATGCCGGTACATAACTATGGACAAAGAGTTTATAAATCTTTGAAAACGATGCCACAATATGACTATAAGTTATACAGAAAAGTTATGCCCCTTGAAATAACTTTTACAGAGTTAGGTCCCCTGAAATATATGAAATTATGATGAAAAATGAAAAATGAAATAATACTGAGTAAGCAGGCGATTTCACACTAACAAAATATCACAGTTGTCAGCTCTGGAATGAAAGGAAGGCGTGTAGAAAATTTCATCTCAATCGGATGGGCCGTTCGCGAACAAATAAAGGCCATACGGACAGAGATACATAAATACATACAGAGATACATACGCACAAGTCTTTTTTATATATAAGATAAGATGACAGTTCAAGGCAAGATGTGGTGAAAAAAATAAGGCTTGACAAGCACAGGAATCATTATGGCAGGGAAAAAAAAACGCTGGTGGAGTTGGGAAGTGGAGAAGGCCTGGGTGGATAAGCTTGGTGCTGTAAGGAAATGGCAAAACGCCAAGAAGAATAGAGTTGCTCATCCTAGTCTTATTGTGCACTTGGAAAGAGAGATGGACACTAAAGTTCTTCTTCTTCTTCTTCAGCATTCCGAGCCATTGAGGTTCTTTGCTGCAGATACAATCCGTCTCCATTCGTCTCTCTGGTTGACCTTCTCTTGCAAGTCGTTGATTCCAATATTCATTGGCACCTTGCCGTCTTGACAGACGATAGTTTGTGCTCTAAAAAGGCATAATAACTTTTAATTATGGCGGTAGCGAGTGTGACTGATAAGGCCAATTTGCGCTGTAAATGTCCGTTCACAGTGGGTGCATGTGAACACGTGGTCATTTCCACCATCATGCACCATCTTACGTCTCAAACGCTTGGTGTGTGACTTTTCTGCAATAATTTTCTCCTTTGACTTTATTCCATTTCTGATATTTGCCCTCCATGCAACACGTTCAGCGGCGACTTGCTCCCAATGTGCATTATCAATGCCTGTATCAATCATGTCCTGCTTACACACATCTTTGTATCGTAGTAGAGGCCGACCCTGAGATCTCTTACCCATCTGTAATTCACCAAAAAAGATATCCTTTGGTATTCTACCATCATCCATCCTCCTAAGATGTCCTATCCATCTAAGTCTACGAAGACTGAGCATGGAATAAACTGTCACACAACCTGATCTTTCCAATACTTCAGTATTTGTGATTTTGTCTTGCCACTTAATACCAAGAATTCTTCGCAGACACCGCATATGAAAGCTGTTTAAATTGTTCTCTTGGTGTGAGTAAGTTGTCCAGGTTTCACTGCCATAGAGAAGAGTACTAAGGACACAGGCTTGATAGACAAGGACTTTTGTTTTGGCAGTAAGCTTCCTGTTCTCCCAGACTCTTTTTCTTAACCTGTTCATTGTTGTTGCTGCCTTACCAATCCGGATGTTGATTTCCTGATCTAGGGATAATTTGCTATTTACCACTGATTCTAGATATGTAAAATGGTCTACTATCTCTAGTTCGGCGTCGTCAATAAAGATTGATGGTACCCCATGTGCACCTTGTGACATAATCTGTGTCTTCTTTTTGCTAATTGTTAAACCAAATTCAGAACAAGCATTGGAGAATGCAGATAGTAGACATTGCAATTCTTCCTCAGAGTGGGTCGTAACTGCAGCTTCATCTGCAAAAAGTAACTCTCTGATCAGTACCCTCCTAATTTTGGTCTTAGCCTTCAATCTCTGAGCATTGTAGAGGCCGCCATCTGAGTGTGAGTGAATGTATATACCACCATCCTGATCACGAAATGCATATTTCAGTAGAAGTGAAAAGTATATTCCAAAGAGGGTGGGAGCTAGTACACAACCTTGCTTAACTCCACTCTTGATTTCAAATTCTTCAGAAGTTGCACCATCAAACTTGATTATACCCTTCATGCCTGTGTGGAACGATTCCACAATGGACAGAAGAGTTGGTGGGCAGCCAATCTTCTTTAGTGCCTTGAACAGACCCTCACGACTGACCAAATCAAATGCCTTTGTGAGGTCGATGAAGACTATAAACAGTGGTTGATTCTGTTCACGGCATTTTTCTTGCATTTGTCGCAATGAGAATATCATATCAGCGGTAGACCGGTTCTGTCGAAAGCCACACTGTGATTCGGGGTAGACTTGATCTCCTAGGACTTGAAGTCTGCGCAGAACAATTCTGGCAAATATTTTTCCAACAATACACAGAAGTGAGATACCCCTATAGTTGTTACAGTCGCTCCGATCACCCTTGTTCTTGTACAGCGTTATGATGTTTGAATCTTTGAAATCCTGTGGGACTTGTCCTTCACGCCAGCATAGCTCTATTAGCTGGTGGATCTGTAGAGTGAGTGTGTCTTGCCCACTCCTGATAACCTCTATTGGAATCCCATCCTTACCTGGAGCCTTGCCAGATGCAAGTTCATTTATAGCACACTTAACTTCTGTTATGGTGGGAAGTGTGTCCAGGTGGTCAAGAGTTGGTAGAGCCTCTATGGCGTTAAGGGCATCATCCGCTAGTTTGGTCTCACTTGAATAAAGCTCCAAATAGTGCTCTACCCATCTGTCCATCTGCTGTTTCTTATCAGTGATGACTTCTCCAGTCAAGGTTTTCAGCGGTGCACTTCTTTTGATCACTGGACCACAGGCTTTCTTTATTCCTTCATACATGCTTCGTATGTCTCCCTTATCACTTGCGATTTGAATGGACTCACATAACTTGATCCAATAATCATTTGCACACTGCCTGGCAGCCTTTTGCACATCCTTCCTAGCTTGCCTTAGCTCACTCAGAGAGTTACGTGTTGGTCTTTCCTTGTTTCTTAAGAGAGCTTTCTTCTTCTTATCAATCAAGGGCTGCAGAGTCTCGCTGTTGGCCGCAAACCAGTCCTGCCTCTTATGATCCACAGTGCCGTAAACCCCTACGGCAGTTTTATAAAGAGTTTCCTTAATTTGACCCCACTTTTCATTTACTGTACAATTTTCTGGTGTATCAGTGAAAGCGTCTTCAAGTTGCTGTTGAAACTGAAAGCACTTTTCAGGATCATGAGTGTTAATAATATTAATCCTGGGGCTATATTTGTGTTTAGCTGTGTAGATTCTCTTTGGTCTCAGTCTAACTCTTGCAACAACCAAAGAATGATCTGTATCACAGTCAGCACTGTGGTAACTACGAGTCAATGATATATGGTTCAGATGTTGTCTCCGTGTGATGATGAAGTCCAGCTGGTGCCAATGGCCGGATCTTGGATGTTTCCATGTGACCTTATGCATCTCTTTTGTTTTAAAAAAAGAGTTTGTAATACATAGGTCATTACTGGTGCAATGCTCCAGCAGCCTTTGCCCATTTTCATTCATGCGACCGATGTTGTATTTTCCAAGGGACACTGGCCATGAACTCGAGTCCTTGCCCACACGAGCATTGAAATCACCGAGCATATAAATGTAGTCAGATTTTGGAACTGCCTTGATCACGGAGTCTAACTCCTCATAGAACAAATCCTTCACATCATCAGAGGAATCGAGTGTCGGTGCATATGCAGTAATAATGGTGGCAAACCCACAAGAGGTTGCCAAGCGCAGAGATAATAGTCTTTCATTTCCTCCTGCTGGAATTTCAATCATTCCCAGTAGCGAATTCTTCACTGCAAAGCCCACACCGTGTTGCCTTTTTTCTGCCTGCCCTCTACCCTTCCAGAAAAAGGTGTAGTTGTTTTCCCTGAGTGACCTTTCCTCAGCGAGGCGAGTCTCCTGCAGGCCAGCAATATCAATGTTAAGACGATTGAGTTCGGCATCAATCACAGCCGTTTTTCTCACATCGTCAATATTGGTCAAGTCAGTGGAAAATCCTGGACACATGGTTCTCACGTTCCAGGTTGCAAGCTGTAGCTTGAGGTTTCTATTTTTATTTTTGTTTGTACCTGGTGCATTGGTTTGACAGCCTGCGATTCAGATTTTGTCCTAGCCCCAAGCACCCATTGAAGCAGGCAGACTGTGGCGGATCAGCACCCAATTGGCTAGGGGCTGCCCAGCTTGAGGCGGGCGGTAGCTGATCAGTGACACCTATAGGTGTCTCCCACCGTCAGAGGCAACGCGTGGCGCCCCATGTCTACGCCAACTGACAAGGACTTATAACCCGTAACAGTTGCCTCTCGCTTTGATTCCGAGACCAGTTAAGACCAGGCATGGAGTTATTGCCTCTCCATAGCACAAAGCCTGGGCTAAAATATAGAGATCATGTGTTGCCCATGCAGCATGATCCCTCTCTCGGCCTGCCTAGTTCACTCCAGAGGAAAGGTAACACCCCTACATCTGGAACAAGACAAGCTGCAGAAGCTGCCGGCTCAGCAAAGCAATGCTCTAACTGTCCGCCTGTCGGAGCTTCGATCCTAGACCAGTCGCCAACCAAGGCTTAGGGCCTGGTCTGCCCTGCCATGACAATTTTGTCTTTAGCTTGCATTTCCTCGCACCAGGGTAAGGCTTGTACCCTCCCAATTGCGCTCTTCCGCCCGAAGCCGTTGGCACAATGTGGGGTGTCGGGTTCATCAGCCCCAGTTGCCTTATTGTTTTTAAGTCGTGTGATTACATATAGGATTTCTTCCAATACAGGTTCTTCAATTTGTGGTTCAAACGTTAGAACCTCTTCAGGTGGGAAAGTGTTACTTGGAGCTTCACAATTTAGTAATTCAACAAAGTATTCTTTCCATGTGTTGCTCATTTCCTCATTGGTATTTATCATATGCCCTCGTTTCATTGACTTCAGTTCTTTAAAAAAACTTTCTGGATTCGTTTTTCTGGTGATTAGTTTCAATATTTTTGATTATATTACTCATATATTCTCGCTTCTGCTGTCGAACTATTTTTGTAGCCTCTTTACGTTCAATTCTATATTGCTCTTCCTTTTGGATGTTGTTGATGTCATTTAGCCATAGCTGTCTGGCATTCTTTTTCCTAATGACTGCTTCTTCACATTTTAGATGGAACCATCTGTTCTTTCTATGCGCGGTTAACACACCGAGACATTCTTCTGCGGTAGATTGAATTGTATTCTTGATATTCAACCAAGTTTGGTAAACGCTTTCCTCCAACGGGTTTTGTAGAATTTCAAATTTACATTTTATTTCATCTGCAAATTTCTCTTTGACTGTAATTTCTTGTAGTTTTTCTCTGTTATATGATGGGTGTAATCTTTGTAATTTAGTATAGAAAGCTCTCTTAAGCTTTATTTTAAATGTTGCTCCAACGAGGAAGTGGTCTCTGTGCCACTCAGCTCCTCTATAACTTCTAACTTGTTGAATGTTTGATGCATTTCTGTTGTTAATTAAAATGTGATCTATTTGATTATAGGTTCACTTGTCACATGATTTCCAAGTTTGTTTGTGTATATCCTTTCTTTGTAGTCTGGTACTGCTAATCTGCAGTCCTTTGGCTTCTGCTAGGTTGATGACTCTCCATCCATTATCATTTGAAGTTGTATGTAGGCCTTCCATACCGGCAACATTTTTATGAGTTTGCGCTCTACCTATTTTTGCGTTGAAGTCTCCCAGCACAACCAGGATGTCCTGTTTGAGGGTTTCTTCTATGTGTCAGCGACCTGTGCGCTGCAGCTTTCAAGACTCCGTTACTTTCGCACTGCACGAAATAACAATTCATGACATTTGCGAAAGGAATGCAATTTATTCAGAGCCGACATGTGAATGGCTCTACAAGTATTAGGCTTCATCATGGTTACACAATATGAATATATCAACGTGATGATAGATGATGCTAGCATTACACAATCTAAATGATATAGCCCTAAGTTTGCCTATGGCCTAGAAAGCTATCGTATTGGTCAAGGATACGTCCGACCTCTCTACCGTCTCCAGTCAGTCTGTCCCGCTACACATAGCGTGGACCAGCACGGGCCCTTTTACCCTCCGTGCAATTGCTACTATTGCGTGCCTGGACTGGCCAGCACGCTGGCTGGTGAGTTTGAGTAACCTGGCCTATCACGGTTACCAGCAACCCAATTGCTTGGGGAAAGCCCTCGCTCATCCGTACTCTTTGCCCTCTGGTATGACACAAATGTGTCTCCCTGCGAGGTATTAATAGTAGTCGGTGTCTTCCCTGTCTGGGTGTCTCTCTACTAGCCTAGTGTTAACTCCTTACTCCTGTAAGGGCTTATTGGGGATGCTGACAGGGTCCCCCTCCTCTTCGCGAAGTGTTACTTCCCCTTTCTTATCTTTGTAACACTTCTTGGTTACAAAAGAAAAATTGGTTGTCCCCAATTTTGTCAGCTCTCCAATAAGTATAGAACTTTCCAGTTTGGGGATAGAACAATATCTTCTACCTTCATTCACAGTGTTCTATCTTTTCACTTGGCTGATTTAGTAGCCCATGTTTCAGTATAGTTGGATCTCTAGATATCTCAAGGATTGGTAGTGAACCGGAAACCGTTGTCTTATGACTTACGTCCTGGCTTCTGTCGTTAGACCCTATGTCTCTTGACTTCCACCCATTGACTTTCGTCTTGACCTGTTCCTCATATTGCCCCAAAATGACAACCCACACACTAGTTGACTGTTATGAGTACAACACATGAGCACCAAGTATTCATGTTCCCATCAATATCCCCTCCAACTCTATACACATAGCTCTACTGTTCACCTTCTTGCTTCCGCATGTGAAAAAGCTATGTTCACTGTTACCTGTAGGTTTCTGATTATTTATTGTGTCCCCTGAATTTAGAGTTATTGTTCTTTGATTTAATTGGTGTGTGCAACTTTTATGTGTTCGTTTTCCTGTTTGTTTGCGTGTTTTCTAATAAACTACAGTGTACTTAATTCTCTAACATGTGTATGCGTTAGTGTAGTAAATGTGTGTGTTCCTTCGAGCGCCGCAAATCGGTTTATTGTGGTTACAAACGTTCGTTATTTTTATTTGTGACCACAACTCCGTTTTCTGAAGCTCAAAGTACGTTCTCTCTATACTCTGCTAAAGTGTTGCTGTAACACATATAAAACCTTGACAACACATTGGAAACACACATGACACAGACAAGTCAAATAAGACCTTTCCAGCGGTGGAAAAAAATATTTCCGCTGTCTTTCCCTCTCGCTCTCTTTCTTTCAATGTTTACTAAGTTTTCGCATTCTCTCTCCGCATTTTCCCTTCTTTCATTCATCTTTCATTCCCTTTCATACTTTTCTTTCACTCAATCATTCTCTCGTCATTAAAATATGGTTCATAATATTACATACATAAACAAAATATATATATATATATACAATAAACGATTGGCTGAATTATAACAGTAATCACGCCAAATGACTGTGCGGTTTGCTTGCACGCGTCATGTCTGTACAAAAATATACATTGTTATAAGGATGGTTTGTTACCGATCCTGATATAGTAACTTTCATACTTTGGTGTGCTGACCTAAATTACCTTCAAGGGAAATAATTTACTACTACTTTTATTTAAGCGAAATGGGTTAATTACCTTAAATGTTACTTGTGAAAAAGATGATATTAATTCCTAAATGATTGGCATTGATTTTGAAATGATATATTAACTAAATGGATGTATAAATGATTATGATTATAAGTAAATTAACTAATATAGGATCTAATAATTGTATTTCTATAATGGATGTTTTAATAAATGGGTTATTAATTAAATGATGGTGATTTCTAACTAAGCAAATAAGAAAATAAAGTTATATATGCGTTTATATAATTTGCAATAGAATAAGTAATAGAAAAATGAAGTTATAGATATTGTAAATAAAATAATAATGTACATATATCACAGTTACATTTCTATATCTAATTACACTAAGTTGACGTCCTCCTCTGCGTTGTGAAGCTGGAGCAAATCTCTTTGTAGACTATACTAACATAGTTTATTACACCAAAGTCTTTAATGCTCTTCTTGACGGATAGTGTATTAATATAGTTGCCTACCGCATCATGTAGGTCCATAGCTAACCCTGTACTGTCATTCGGGGTCTAATCGTTGATTTAATACATTCAATTCGAGGTCTAGCCTTACTATATTGTGACGTTGGTTCACATCCTTTCTTTTCTTTCGGGGTCTTACTATGATGTTGGTTCATAACTTCTGCCATCAATTCGCAGTTAGCGTTGGTCCACAACTTCTCTAGATCAGGTCTAAGCTGGGTTCGCTGTCCTATTGGCGTTAGTTGCCATAATCTAAATTACGTGTGTCTCAGCGCATGTTAATTTTTGCGTATGTTCATTACACTTCTATAGCACTGTTCTATTCACACAAGTCAAGTATCAGGCGATAATAACGCACTTACGATATGTCTTATTCACCACACATGGCACTTGGTTATTTAACATTACAGTGTCAATGTTTCTGGTGGTGTATGGTCGCTTCCTTCCTGTAACTCAGGTATTTGAATGGATGAAGGACGACTTAAAATGTCTGCAATCGTATTTAATCTCCCTTTTAAATATTGGATGGTAAACGTATAATTTTGGAGAATTAAAGCCCACCTGTAAATTCTATTGTTGGTAGGGTGTCCAGATTGCATCACAGACAATGGAGAGTTATCAGATTGGATTACAAACTGTGCTCCTGCCAAGAAGCGATGAAACTTTCTCACACAATAGATCAAACTCAGGCCTTTCATTTCTGATGCTGAGTATCTTCCTTCAGCAAAAGTGATGTTGCGAGCTACGGGGTGGAACGTCCCGTCGTTGAACTGATCTATGATTCCAGATCTGGATATGGCACTCATATCTGTGCGTAAGAAATAAGTGAGTTTCGGGTTAGGCATACGAAGGATAGATGGAACGATGAAAAAAATGTTTCAATTTCGATACCGCACTAATTAATCGTGCATCCTTTACAAATAACTTAGCCGAAGCTTTTAAGATGTTAGAAAAACCACTGATGAATTTTCTATAGTAGTTTGGGACCTGTTTCTTGGTCGTTGGCATTGTTACATTTAGAAATTTAGTGACGATACTGTCATCAGTTTTCAATTGGCCCCTGCAGATGTTATGACTCAGGAAGTCAATTTGTTCCATGCCCAACTCTATTTTGGACGGCTTAGCTATGAGTCCACACAATCTCACGCTGTTGAAGACCTGTCGACGTTTCGTTAGGTGTTTTGTCCCGTCTTTCGTCTGATTGCATCTGTTATTTCTATATGTCGAGATATTTGTCGCAGTTGTGTTTACTGTCGGAACTGGTAGTTCCATGTCGTCCAATACTGTTGTGCTACTACTTGTGTGTGCTGTTATCTGGCTACGTGTGTTTGCGTTGTCGCTGTTGTGTGTCGCCGTACCTAGTGAAGTTGAGTTGTGTATGTCTGTCGTCTCATTGCTTGGTGTTGGTGCATTCTGTTCGTCTGTCTGCTGTTCTTTTTGTGCAACGTTTGGTTTCAGGATGTTGATATGAAATATCTCTAAGGGTTCTTTTATCGATATTTCATTATCCGCATCTGATATTTTGAGTTTAACGTTGAGAGGCCCTTGGCAACATGTTAGTACCATGTTATGTTTATCGGTTAGTTGAATCACAGTCTTTTGGTTCGGTTTAAGGTGAATCGTTTTAGTACCCTCGTTTGGATAGTTATGGTTTCCATTACTCGACACCTGCATTAGGGGTCCAGTAATATCGACCGCTATACTTTCAAGTGGTCTAGATGCTATCACTGATTTTTGCACTTCGGCCTTTACATGTTCTTTCTTTCGTACCCGATGTTGACACACATTACAAGAGCGACAGAAAGATTTTATGTCCGAACAAAATTTCGGCCAGTAAAATTGTGATAGAATTCTGGCTCGCGTTTCTGGCAAACGGTGGTGAATGTGCGATTTTTAGCACCTTTTCCCGGTATGTTACAGGTAACACCGTCTGCTGAATTTCATGGTTATTATATGAGTAATAACGCATGGGAATTGCATTAACCTTTTTAAAGTACTAGGAAGAATTTTTAGAAACTTTCTTTCGCTCACACAACAAGTTAAAATATGGTGTGAGTGTTTGGTCGGTGCTTTGTGCCTCGCTCAACTTTTGGCGAGTAGTGTTGGTATCTGCACCACTTGGTGTTAGTAGCTGTAGAGTTTTATTTTGTAAGTCAGTATAACTTATTTCTGTATCTGACTTAGTTACAGCGTTGACCCTGTGTGTTTCATTCCAGGCTTTTATGTTGTCGTCTGTACATTCTTTCAATGCATCAAGACATCCCAAAATAAGGTCCGTACATGGATTTTGGAGGATAGCGCACGTAAATGTGCCGGTAAGGAACGGGGTATTGATATGCGCTTTTGCCAGTGGATATTTCTCGATGGTACCCGAGAAAGTACGGCATTTGACAAATTCACCCGTATAATCTTCTGTTCTAGCAAGTTCTCTTCTTAATCCCAGTATAGTACAGCCGCTATCAACTAAGCATTGGCATGGTTTACCATTGACCTGTGCATCGTAGAACTTAAGGTTACCTCTGGAGGCACATGCTGCATTAGCTTCTTCATTTGAACATGATATTACGTGTCCACATTTCAATCTCCCCTCCGCATGAAACTGTTGGCATACTTTGCACGTCTTAAAGTTTAAAATATCGGTTACTGACGCTACATTTTGACATTCATTCGTTGGCAATACATTGACAAGTTCAGGATCTATGTCACTCTCATTGTCTGATGATGTATCGATGAGGGCTGCGTTGTTTGCCTTCATTTTCTGTCTCCCAAGACACCTATTGCTATAGTGGCCATAACTAGAACAAAAATAACATTTTACAGCACGTTTAAACGATGATCTCCTGCTTTCTTGCTTCTTTAACACTTGTTCTAGGTGTGCCGGATATGTGGGGTTTTTATCACACATCGAATATGTTGGGTGAAACAGATTGCAATAAATACATTGAGGTGGTTTCTGATATGGTTTGTCCTTCTTACTGTAGTCTTTTTGTTTGTAGGATCTATCAGGGACTCTGTTTGCAAAAGCTGTATTTTCTGTGTCATATGATGTAGTTTTGAATATGTCCCGATTAGAGGAAAAATAAGCTGACCCCCGTTTCTCTAATTGTTGAATGGAATCAATATCTGACTGTTGTAAGAATTTAGCAAACGGGGTAGGTACTGTCGAAACAACTTTGTCCATTACTATTAGCTCTTCAAGTTTTTCATAACTGTTACCTACTTTAGCCGCCTTAGTCCATTTTTTAAATGTGCTCTGCACGTTAGAAATGTAGTCTAAGAACGTTTCAGTTGCTTTTGGTTTAATCTGTGAGAATTGAATTTGGTAACCAGTAGCGTCCAAAAGAAAATGTTGCATTATCCTATCGTGTATGTACTGGTAATTGTTTCTAAGATCAGTAGGTATGGATTCTATTACTTTTAAAGGCTCCCCACTCAAGTTCCTCATGTAAATCATTGCCCAATCCTCTAAAGGTATTTTCTGTGTTTTTAGTTGGAACTCTATATTTTCCGTCCATGCGCTGATTGAATCACCTACAGTATATGGTTTAATGAGGCCTTTGTATTTACTGAATTTGTTCTGTTATTCTTGGCTCTTTTGTTTGCTAGAGGCTATTTGTATGTTAGAATCTACCTCCATTTCCTTCATCTTTAGTTTAGTTTCTGAATCTGCCTGTATCTGCTTTTGTTTGGTAGCCTCCTCGATCTCTTTCATTTCTTTTTGATGTTGCCTTTCTAATGCTCTTTCATCTCTGTCAATAGCAGCTTTTCTTTCTGTTTCTTCTTTCTGTAAAGCAGCTTTCCTTTCTGTTTCTTCTCTCTGTAGAGCTCTTTCTTCTCTCTGTCGAGCTATTTCTTCTTTATACTTTTGGTCTGCCCATTTTTCTAGTTTATCTCCAGTGTGGCCCATGGCGATGCCCGCCTGGATACATTCATTTAGTGACGCTATTTTGTGGCGTTATGTTAATTCACAATGATAATATAATAATATGCACAGAATAGTATACAATAATGTGTTAGTACATGTACATCATTTGCTGGAAAGGAAGATGCATGATTACGTTAGAGCATATCGAAATATTCGGAAAATATACTCATCTAATTTGTTGGACAGTGCGGTACTTGGGATGTTCCACCGCAGTCATTCACACTACACACTGGTTTGATTTGCTGACACACGGCTGCGTTCTGGTTGGTAGAGCAGCAAAAATTAGACACACGCTTACGTTGTAAATACAAGCTCACAATTCATCATATTCTATTAAATATTTCATATTTCATAACGATGTTACTATAATTTCCTATTTCATGCGATTGGTGAATGAGAATGTGATAAATAGTGATAGATGGTATTAATGATGAATGATATGATCGTCTGAATGATTGTTAGATGATAAGTGAGATGATTAGTCGTATGGCCGTCAATGTCGTCTTGTCTTCGCCGTTTGACTCTGGCGTACCTTCGTTCTAGGCTGCAGTTCGTCGCTACTCTATTTAATGATTTCGTAGAATGGTGACATTGATGGCTGTATCACACGCAATGAAATGTACACGGTGGTTACGATGGTGATGTTCACTGATGATTTTATACATTTCAATTGCTTTTAATATATTAACTCACTTTCTAAATAATATTGGTAGAATTTCACACTTTACCGATCTAATTTGTATCACTTGTGGTTCACATTCCACAAATTGGGCGATCGTATAATTCACCACAAGAAAAAAATTTAATTTATAGCATGTATCACAATAATATTTGTATTACTTTGCAATATATCATACATCACAAATGTCGAAATGTGCATTGGACTAATTCTGGCACAGAACTTTGTAATATTTATCGATAGTTAGCGTTCGTTTAGTGGTTTATAATACCACTTGCATGTTGGCGTTAACTGCTCGTCGAATATTACTACAACTGCCTGCTATGGCTGTTCAGAAAACGTTCACTGAAATCTGACAGTAATTGTACTGCTGGCGTTCGTTCAATGTGTTCTGACCTTAATTCGCAGCTGCGTTGGTTCTTTGACCATTCTGACACCAATTCGGGGTCTAGCCTGTCAGCGACCTGTGCGCTGCAGCTTTCAAGACTCCGCTACTTTCGCACTGCACGAAATAACAATTCATGACATTTGCGAAAGGAATGCAATTTATTCAGAGCCGACATGTGAATGGCTCTACAAGCATTAGGCTTCATCATGGTTACACAATATGAATATATCAACGTGATGATAGATGATGCTAGCATTACACAATCTAAATGATATAGCCCTAAGTTTGCCTATGGCCTAGAAAGCTATCGTATTGGTCAAGGATACGTCCGACCTCTCTACCGTCTCCAGTCAGTCTGTCCCGCTACACATAGCGTGGACCAGCACGGGCCCTTTTACCCTCCGTGCAATTGCTACTATTGCGTGCCTGGACTGGCCAGCACGCTGGCTGGTGAGTTTGAGTAACCTGGCCTATCACGGTTACCAGCAACCCAATTGCTTGGGGAAAGCCCTCGCTCATCCGTACTCTTTGCCCTCTGGTATGACACAAATGTGTCTCCCTGCGAGGTATTAATAGTAGTCGGTGTCTTCCCTGTCTGGGTGTCTCTCTACTAGCCTAGTGTTAACTCCTTACTCCTGTAAGAGCTTATTGGGGATGCTGACATATGACATTTTCCAGATCATTATAAAAGTCTTCTTTAATATCATCTTCTTTCTCTTCAGCAGGTGCATGTACATTAATCATCGTTATATTTTTCCATTTACCTTTTATTCGTAATTTACTAATTCTATCATTAACAGCTTTAAAGTTTAGAACGTTCCCCCATAACTCTTTTTTGATGACAAATCCTGTTCCTAATTCATGTTTATTTTGGGTGTTTCCTCCATATAATATAATCATTCCATTTTGCTCTAAAGTACCCTCTCCTGGCCAACTTATTTCTTGAATTGCTGGTATATCCATTTTATACTCAACCAGCTCCCGGGTTAATTCTTCGGCTGCTCCAGCTCGATATAGTGTCCGTACATTCCATGTTCCATATCTCAAAAGCCCTTTAACGTTCCAAGATCAATGTCCAAATAAGTCAGTCCAAATTCGAGGCTCATGTATCTGTTTCGTAACAAAATGGTTCTTACAAAGGTGGGGATGTTAACCCCACGCTTCAACCACCAATCTGGAGGACCGGACACTAAAGTTAGCTATTTAAAAAAAAAAAAACTGGTTGAAGTGATTAAAAGTGAAAAATGGGCAGAGTTGTGTCAAAGAATAAGCACAGACATGTCACTAAAATTGTTCTGGTGACTACATATCTGGCAGAGGTCTGACAAGAATAAGGACAAAGCCCTTTTCGAACGCTATCTAGAGCAGAGCAACCAGACAGCGGTTACCTCAGATATGTGTACGGCCCAGAATATTGCGGTTGACGACACTGTGCTTGCTTGTGTTCGCTGGCTGCGAACTCCAGCGTGAAGTCCTGTATGTCGGATGAATACATCCTGTTGTCCAACTACATATCGGACAGCTTATGGGACAGGGGCCAGACTAAGAGTGACACAACCTGCTGCTCTGCGGGTAGACTGAGGATAGCAGTCAAAAGTTTAAATCAGGCGCACGAAGGCAGAAGTTCTTGGTCCGGACACATACTATAAGGCTCTCTGTCGAGGGTTGTGACTGAACGCCTCTAAGCCATAAACCCTCGGATGTGAGAGCCTCGTCGATACCCACCTACCGAAAAATGGAGGTGAGATTCTGAGTACGCTACATGCCCAGTCCAGATACTTTTCCGAAGGCTCTCAGCTGGGGGATATGAGGGATCCCTGGATGAGAGGGCCTGGCCGTTTTGCTCACTTCTGGACGGAGGTAAGGTGCTGAGCCGGCAGCACATGTAGCCTACCTCGTGAGCGAGTACAAAAAAAAAAAAAGAAAGAAGAAGAGCCCCAGTCAAAATGGTTACGAAAACTATCTGTATCTACCTCGTAGAGACAAAGGTGGAAAAACGTCTCAATAACACGAAATGGAACGCATGGCTAGCGAATCCATTGCGTGGCCCGAAGTTCAAAGTGAAAGCTTACCTAGTGGATATCGCCCTCAGACTGACCGTTCCTGGTGTGTGCTTGAGCGACCAGTGGCAAGCGAAATACCCAACACATGGAAGTGAGGAATTAAAGCAGCCATGAGCAGGACGTAGCAACTCCTCGGGTGAGCCCAGGCTCAGAGCAATATGTGCCTGCTCTGCAATTATGGAAACCTCCTTAGATAGTGCCATATAGTAAGTGCAAACAAGAATGACGTCATATGAATTAGAGAGAAATCCTCGACCCCAAATACGATAAAAAACTAAAGGACGCGTTGAAAACACGAGAATCGTCACAGAGCGATTAGCCCAACAACGGCAGACTTCTGGGGAAATGGAAACGAGAAGGCAGTGCAATTCTGGATGTCACTAAATCAAACTGGACTGATGATTACTAGGCATTAAACCAATGGCGGAATATTACTAACTGACAAGGAAGAGGATTAGCAACATGATGCAGAATATCGCCACGAATAAATGAACCAACAGCGAGAGGAAATAGCTGTATTTTCCAGAGCGGCAAGAAACGGAACCAATGGAGAGAGAGAAGGATATTAGAGGACGTATAGCCTAATATGTAAACAGTTGTAATAAAAAGGTTTGTGATCCTTTTTTAATTATTATAAGCTACCATCTGACCCGGCCCAGTCCCTGGCGGGGATCGATCGATCGGTCGGTCGGTCGGTCGGTCGGTCTGTCTGTCTGTCTGTCTGACCCGGCCCGGCTTCGCCCAGCTCCTGATGGAGAGCATCTAATTTAATTCATATAAGTAGTCATATAAGCTCTCGTTCCCGTTCTCGACTATCTGTCTGTCTGTCTGACCCGGCCCGGCTTCACCCAGTCCCTGGTGGGGAGCATCTCATTTAATTCATATAAGTAGTCATATAAGCTCCCGTTCCCGACTATCTGTCTGTCTGTCTATCTGTCTGTCTGTCTATCTGTCTGTCCGACCCGGCCCGACTTCGCCCAGGCCCTGGTGAGGAGCATCTCATTTAATTCATATAAGTAGTCATATAAGCTTCCGTTCCCGACTATCTGTCTGTCTGTGTGTCTAACCCGGCCCGGCTTCGCCCAGCCTCTGGTGGGGAGCATCTCATTTAATTCATATAAGTAGTCATACAAGCTCCCGTTCCCGACTATCTGTCTGTCTGTCTATCTATCTGACCCGGCGCGGCTTCGCCCAGCTCCTGGCGGGGAGCGTCTCATTAAATTCATATAACAAAAAAAATTAACTTAAGAATGTCCTTCCACACACCAGCCATTATATTTAATGAAAACTGTTTTTAATCACCTACATTACTGTAGATAACTTCTTTAAACATAAAAAGATGAGTTAGACAATTTTCACTATTTAAATAGATGCATTATTGTTATGAAAACTTTGAAAATGCCTTAAAAATTATATCATTATTTATTATAACGCATATGCCTGTAAATAACTTTAGACAAAGAGTTTATAAACCTTTGAAAACAATGCAACAATCTATATATAAAATATATAGCAGTGCTATTAAAAGTTATGCCCCGTGATATAACTTTTCTTAAGTTAAATCCCCTCGCTATATATAAATGATCATGTAAATTAAAATATTAAATTTTAGTAAGTAAATAGCTGATTGTACACTAACAAACTATGACAGTTGGCTGCACGGGAATGAAAAGAAAACATGTAGAAAATTTCATCTCAATTGGATGGAACGTTATCGAACGTATCAAATACATCCCCACATACATTGTCTTTTATATATATAGACAAATAAGACTTGCTGCGGACCTGGTGGAACAGGCCCAGTAAGTGCTAAACAATAATTATTGGACACGTTAAGCTTGCTGATATTCTTGTGTTATTCTGTTCTACATTAGTGTTGATTTTAAAGTTGATACTTCGTTCAACATTTATACTTGTATATATCTTTTACTCTTTGACAATGTACTTACATTTTGTCGATTCCTTTGCACTCCGCTATTGTATTTCAGCTAGATAAGTTATTGCGCAGTTAGAACAACATGTCTACACTACAAGACTTTATGATTATTGGTTAGAAGTCTGGTTTGACCGGTCTCGAGCTCAGGACGTGGGCGAAGCAGGAATTGAAAGCATTACAGGCCCAGCAGCGGGAAGAAAGAGCAGAAAAGTTAGCAGCAGAGAAAGAAGCGAAAGAACTTCAAGCAGCACGTGAAAGAGAGGAAAGACAAGAAAGGTTAGCTGCAGAGAAAGAAAGCAAGGAAAAAGAGCTTGCATTTCAGAAAGAATTAAAAGAAAAGGAATTGGCTTTGGAAAGAGAGAAAATGGCGGCAAAAGATAAAGAATTAGCATTGGAAAGGGAGAGAATTGCAACAGAAAGAGAAATAAGAGAAAGGCAACTAGCATTTGAGAAGGAGAAACTAGCAGCCGAAGCACTTCTAAAAGACAAGGAACTTGAAGGTAATTTGAAGGTTAAGACGCTGGAAATGGATCGTGAAGCTGAGATAGAACGAGAAAGAATACAAGCAAAGCATAATAATCCAGTTAAGAAATACCAAGGGCTGATTCGTAACTTCCAACAAGGTGATTATGTTAGTTCCTGGATTACAAATTTTTTAGTGCTAGCCAAATTCTATAAAATTCCAGAACAGGACTTACCAATCTTATTCCATCGACAACTCGCGTTGGAACCTTTAAAGACAAATATATATATACTGGCGAGTGATAGGAAAGTGACATTGAACAATTCCACAATTTTAATTGAATGATGAACAGTAGCATATGCTATAGATTGTGATGTGGATTTATTAGTATAATATTATGAACTGTGTTTAAGTTAATTAGATTGTTCACAGGAGTTAAAATTTAGTATAATTAAGGTTTATGATGTTGATTGTTATAATTGATTAATTAGTAGGGCTTATAATTAGGTTATTATCTTGATCGCTATCAACATATCCAGGTGCGATATCTAGAAGGCTACGCCACATTATGATTGCGCCGCAGATAGAGAATAAGTGTCATTGCATTACACACACACCAATTCGTGATACTCAACAGGTCGATGCTATGTAAGTTTCAAAGCTAATACGATTGCACTATATCTACAACGAAAACAGAACACCTCACCCTTATATATATGCGATACGGACATAGCAGTGGATAAATAATTCAGCGACAATTATAGTGTATTCACTAGTATTAGCGACTTGGTGCCTGTGAATCACACACGTCCCCTTACTCCGGTTTTTTTAGCTAGGGTTTGGACGTATGTCAGAATTGACAAACGAGGGACTAATTTGTTATAGTTAGTTAGTACAGCCTCCCCATGGGTTGTCTACACGACCTCTACCGCGGGATTGTAGACAGGTGTGCGTGCCCGTCGTATAATAATTTTTTTTTTAATTTTGTGTGTGATTGATAGGGGGCCATAACGTCTTACAAGCATAGATATGACTCATTATGTCTGCACTGCTATGTGTCAGGTTAATTGATCGCGATTCAGAAAATTATTTCATCTTTTTAAAGTGGAGGGGGGGGGGATACTGCCATATAGTAAGTGCAAACAAGAACGACTTCATATGAATTAGAGAGAAATCCTCGACCCCAAATACGATAAAAAACGAAGGGACGCGTTGGAAACACGAGAAACGTCACAGAGCGATTAGCCCAACAACGACAGACTTCTGGGGAAATGAAAACGAGAAGGCAGTGCAATTCTGGATGTCACTAAATCGAACTGGACTGATGATTACTTGGCATTAAACCAGTGGCGGAATATTACTAACTGACAAGGAAGAGGATTAGCAACATGATGCAGAATATCGCCACGAATAAATGAACCAGCAGCTAGAGGGAATAGCTGTATTTTCCAGAGCGGCAAGAAATGTAACCAATGGAGAGAGAGAAGGATATTAGAGGACGTATAGCCTAATATGTAAACAGTTGTAATAACAAGGTTTGTGATCCTTTTTTATTATTATAAGCTACAAATAAGACTTGCCGCGGACCTGGTGGAACAGGCCCAGTAAGTGCTAAACAATAATTATTGGACACGTTAATCCTTGTATGCTGTAGAATATATTAAACGGCAAGTTTGCTGGACTTACGTCAAAGAATCACATCTCATCATTTTTGTTCATATTGCTGTTTTGATTTATTGGAGCGAGCCGAGAATACCTTTTGTTGGAATTAACAGTTTATAATTATGGAACAACCCTGTCAGCAGCAGTATGGCAGATAGCAGGGAAGCTGAAACATTCTATTGTACGCATCCTCAAGCAACACTGTCGTCGACAGTGAGGGCCCTACGGGCCCAAAAACTTAAAAACACCCATCGATCGGTCTAGCAGTCCACCGAACACTAAACCGGAAAATGATTGCCGGACCGATGTAAATGAGGCTCGAAGGGATTTTTCTTTGTTTGCGGTGAATTAAAATTGAAGTACCAAGGTTTCCACTCAGGCATTGAAACATGTTCTGCGGCGATTGATCCTGAGGATGCGTACAATAGAGTACCGTTGGATTTCTGAATGTTTCAGCTTCTTGAACTCAAGATAAGTCCATTCCTCCTTAGTTGGATCGCTGCAGCCCTCTTCCAACGGAAAGTAGTTTTTAGATGTGGCAGTTGGACTTCGGAACCAACAACAATATATCCTGGCCTGCAACAGAAATCACCATTATCTCCGGTGCTGCTCGACGCCTACACTGTAGAAATTACCAGCGAGCAGATCACTGGACCGGGGAGGACATTGTCATATGCCGACGATGTGTTAGTGAATCGTCAGTATAAGGATAGAGATCGGGTTGCTATGGAACTACAAATAGAACTAAATCGCATAAGCACTTGGTGTGTGGAATCTAGGGCAATGGTCAACTCAACGAAGGCAGCAGTGACATGGTTCTCTGTGAATAACCATATTGTCAACACTCCAACATCAATTGTAAATCTGTGTTTAGAGACTGGAAATAACGCAGGCAATGAATTACCTGGAGATACGTTTTGATCGAAGTCTTACTTATAATGAGTACATAGACCAGGTGATAACAAAGGCCAAGAGGGGTTTGGCTGTGATGCTGGTGATGGCGGCAGCAAACTGTGAGCAGCGCCATCTATGTCTTCTATACGAGGGTCTGGTCAAGTATGTTTTTGAGTATGCGATGGCGATCCCGACTCTCAGCCGTTAGCAAATGGAAAGGATGGAAAGGATACAGAACGAAGCTATGCGAATTATTCTTGGATGTACAAGAGATACAGCATACAGGGCGATGCGCTATCTTCTTGATTCTCCAACCATTGGGGACAGAATAAAAATTTGCAGAGCTCGTGCCTAGCTCAGAGTAAATGCAAACACAAAACATCCACTGCATAGTGAAATTAAGAAGGTAAAGGGCAGGAGATTAAAAAGAGGATGGGTCAAGCCGAAGCCATTTTTCAACAGGTGTGTTCATGTGAGGCCTAAGAACATGGCGAGGAGTGGGTACAAGTGCCGATAGATTTCTGTACGTCCTTTACACTTTGCATCTAACTAGACATAAAATGCAGACAGGCGTTGATCTTCGAGAATCCGTTAGAGGGTGATGCTGTCATTTACACAGACAGGTCGGTCGTTAGACGAGTGAAAAATGTTTGGGCCTTTACGGCTGAGGTGGAGGGAGAATTGTGAAGGAAGATTCTGGTTCTTTTGCTTTTACCACAAGTAGTCTGACTATGGAAGTCATGGCAGTAAGTAAAGCAATAACATGACTCGAGACACAAACATTCACTAGGGTATGAGAAGTTAGAAATGTTGGAAACGGTTTTGATTTCTGGTTGACAACTATATAGGTCACGGTATAAATCCTTATGTGCAGGTTATACTGCCCCCTCTTGAAGTCATAAAGTAGGACCTTATTTTAACACATTTTTCAATTTTCGCACGCTTTGGTACTTAACTAGTTCCGGTTTTGCGTGTTTAAAAAGTTAAACTTTAAGAATTAACAGATAAATTATATACGAGTTCCTACTTAATTTTAATTTTTTTTTAAAGTTTTATTTTTCAATTGAAAATAAAAGAGAGTGGTTATTAAAGATCATTAGTAGACGGGGTTTGAACACAATCATCATAAGGTATCAGATCGTTAAATGAAAACCTTATAAATGTAAAATGTAGATATTATTGGTTATAGTGGGTATCACTGTGGTGTAGGATAAAGAGAGGAATAGTACCTCAGAGTGAGTGGCAGCCATATCCCAAGAGATTGACTAGGTTCCTGTTTGGTTCCCATTTCCTTACCTATGCCATGTATGGCTCCACGAATACCACTTCTGTACGGCGGTGGCCACACCACAGGCAATGGTCTGGGCTGACTGGCTTAACTACATGTTATAAGTAAAGATAATATCCTACTAAGTGAATGTCCATCCCTAGTACACAAAAGACTGGGACGGTGAAGAAGGCGGATTAGTCTAAATATATCAACGGCTTTGAAAGCGAAACAGCAGAGAGTGTGGCACACATGAGGCGTGTTCAGGACACGATAGTGAACATGGCTGGCCATCGTGAAAGAGATAGGGACTTCACCATGCATTATTCAAATGACAGAAATGGTAATCCAACAACAAGAAAACAGCGATGAGCCCGTTGTAAATATTTATAGGGAAGAGGCAACTCCAATAGTGAAAAAGGAAATGCATAATGATCAATACATCCGAAATTCTTTTGAAAGGGTGCATTCTGACATACATACCTGAAAAGTAGAAGAAGTCTAAGAATTGGTACGTGGAACATACGCACCCTATATCAAGCAGGGAGATTTGATAACCTTATAGAAGAAGCAAGAAAACAAACATGAATTTAGATATTTTAGGCGTACCTGAAACCAGATGGACATATACAGGTTATATAAAGAGAGAAGTTTACATATTCATTAACTCAGGAGGAGATCATCACGAGAGAGGAGTAGGAATTTTATTGAAACGAAATTTAGAAAAAAATATTAGCGGTTGCTGGACTCATTAAAATAGGATAATACTTCTCAAAATTAAGGCAAAACCGTTCAACATAGTAATTCTTCAGACATATGCTCGAAGAACTGATTAAAGTGATGAACAGGTAGAAGTATATTATGAGACCTACAACAAACACTGAAGTTTGTAAAATCATCAGAGGTCCTTATTGTCATGGGAGAAATGAACGCAAAAGTTGGAAAAAATTAATTTAAGCAGATAGTAGGGCAATATGGTATTGGAAACAGAAACTACAGGGGTGACCGGCTACTACAGTTCTGCGAAGTAAACAATCTCATTATTTGTAACCCATTTTCCCAACACAACACTAGGAAACTGTATACATGGAAAAGCTCTGGAGATAGAACAAAAAGCTAAATTGACTACATTATGATTAGAAATAGATTTTAAAACATTGTAAAAAATGCCAAAACATACCCTGGTGCTGATATGAATTGACCACAATCCTGTAGTCTTAAAATGACACATAAAACGTAAAAACACCAGGAATAAGGACACCGAAGATACCTCAAGTACGAGGGCGAGTTAATAAGTAAGTCACACAGTTCTGTTGGATGGCAGGTAAATATAGTTGGTGTTTTCTACAGGTGTCATTAGGTGACAGCCACATCGAAATTTATATTTCCTTTCGTCAGGTAGCGCTAGGTGTCTCATGCGCATGCGCAGCGCATTAAGAAAATGTCGATTGTACTTAAGGAGTGTACAACCAAAGAGCAACGTGCTGTTGTGCGTTTTTGTGTGGAAAAAGGACTGCCTGCAAAGGACATTCATAAGGAAATATTTCCTGTTTATGATGATATATGTGTGTCTCCTAAAGCGGTGCATAGTTGAGTTGAAATTTTTCAATGACGCTCTAAAATTGTTGATGAAATCAGATCTGGTCGTCCTGCTGAGATTGAAACAGAAGCATCCGTGCAGCGGGTGGAGGAGATAATTAGAGGTGACAGGCGAGTAATGATAGACTCTTTAGCATCTGCAATAGGGTGCTCACATGGTTCAGCATACAGCATAATGCATGATCGATTGAAATTTAAGAAAGTGTGCTCAAAGTGGGTACCCAGACCATTGAATGAGGGACACAAAATGAACCGATTTGGTCTGTCCTCGCATCATCTCTGTCGATACGAAGATGAAGGAGAAGACATGCTGAACAGGATTGTTAATAGGAACGAATCATAAGTGCATCACAAATAGCCCGAATCAAAGCATGCTTCAATGCAATGGAAACCTTCTTCTTCGCCTTGTGTCCCAAAAATTCAAGGTTATGCCATCAGCAGGGAAGGTTATGCTGACAGAGTTCTGGGATTGTCAAAGAGTGCTTTTAACCAATTTCAAGACGAAAGGTGACAATGTGAATTCTGAATCGTACTGTGAAGTTCTATCGATGCTTCATGACGCAATTCGAAGAAAACGACCAGGACTGCTGACTAGAGAAGTGTTACTTCTTCATGACAATGCCAGACCACATACGGCTCGATTAGCTCAGGAGAAAATTAACCAACTAAGGTGGGAAGTTCTGGAACATCCACCTTACAGCCCCGACTTAGCCCCTAGCGATTTCCACCTTTTAGGTCCACTGAAAACCCACCTTGGCGGGAGACAAGACATTCGCGAATGTGAAGTGAAAACGTGGTTTAGAAAACAGAGCACGCAGTTCTATGCAACCGGTTTGGGAGGACTGATAAAACGATGGGATAAGTGCATGAATATTGGTGTAAATTATGATGAGAAATAAAGGGACAATGTATGTATAAAAATAAACTAGTTTCAAGTTGTTATCATATTTAGTTATTTTTCTACAGGCATTTGTGACTTACTTATTGACTTCCCCTAGTCGATATATCCACATTGAAACAACGAGAAATAAGTCAATTATTCCTGGTTGAAGTAAAAAAAAAATAGATAAGATGGGCTAATCGTTGAAAAATATATAGAAGTTAAAACAGTATATATGTTTGTTTTATAGACAACAAGAAAGCTTTTGATAGAGTACAGTATGAACGACTTATTACGTGCCTTCAAGAGTAGGAGTAGAAGGAAAGGACATCAGACTTATTAGTAACTTGCACTGAGAACAAGTGCCGTCTATTAGATGCGGAAATAACTATTCGTCGCCTATACAGATAAAAAGAGCAGTTCAGCAGGGATGTGTACTGTCCCCAAGCCTCTTCAACCTATACACAGAAAGAATTTTTAAATAAGTTGAAATGCTTGGACTTAACATCAATGGAAGAATTACAAACAATCTTAGGTATGCTGACGATACCGTGTTACTAGCAGAACGTTAGCAAGAGTTAGTTAGTTAGTTAGTTAGTCGCAGTTCCAACTTCACAGCAACGGGTCGTCCCCATTATGCTCCGTTCCTGTGCCAGTGAATATCACACAAAACGCTCCCCACTGCCCAATGTGAAAAGTGGAAAAGAGAGGAGTCTCGACAAACAACAGCCCGCACAGATACACTGTACATAATGCCGCCGCCAGAATGTCAACACACCAGTCCCCCACGAAACACCCAATTAATCTCTGATGGAATCGGCAGTCATTTTCATATCTGGATGTTTCCTAGATGTTCACCCACACAGTCCACGAAAATACAGTTCATCACCGACGGCAGTGGCAGTCAACCAGAAGCCCAGCAACCACGCATTTCTGCATAAGGTAAAAACCGGTCAACTTGGGACATAGCCACCTGCCATAGCAAGAGTTACAAGACCTAGGGGAACAAATAAACAGGCACAGTGTAGAATGTGGCTTAGATATTAACAACAACAACAATAAAAAAAAAAAACCACGATAATTAGCAGCGAAAAGGAAAGATCATCGATAAACATCACAGTAAACGGGGAGATACTAGAACAAGTAACACGTTTCTCCTCTCTTGGACATTTAATAACAGATGATGGCAGAAGTGAAATAGAAATCAAAAAGCAAGTAGGAATGTCCAAAAAATTCTTTAAGCGGCATGGAATCAGTATTAACATCTTGAGAGATTAATAACGCATTACAAACGAGAATTGTCAAATGCTACGTATATTTAACGCTACTGTATGGCGCGGACGCCTGCACATTGAACAAGCAACTAGAAAGTCGCATAAAAGCCCGGGAGATGTCGATATACAGACGCATATGTCGTATTTCATGGAAACAAGAACAATCAAATGCAGAATTAGTTAATTAGTTAGTCGACAGATCATCCTCATTGCACATCGAACCATTCAGTCCATAAGTGCTCGGATCCCCTCCTCAGCAAATCCCGCAGCGTGTAGCAGCTAACGACAGCAGTTCTGTGTTGGTTTATTAGTCTTCTTTTATTAGTCTTCTTCCGGCGTAGTGTTCTTGTTTGGCCACCCCTCTCGCTGTTCTCGCAGTCTGGCCGAGGTTGTAGATTCACAGTCATCACTTGATTCTCGCAAAAGTCTTATTTCTCGTAGAGAATTCAGAATGTCAGCCTGGTCCATGGCGCGTCCGCCCTCGACAGTAGCTTTACCTGCGAGCTTGCCCGCCCGCTCATTTCCTTGCACTCCCGCATGCCCTGGCCGAAGATGAAACTACTTTTTGCCAGCCAGGGACAGCAACCATTCTCTTCGGATCAACACCATCTCTATCCTCTTGAGCATGCTCATTGAGTCGCTAAGGAAACATGCCCTAGTGAATGTCTGTGTCTCGAGCCATGTTATTGCTTTACTTACTGCCATGACTTCCATAGTCAGGCTACTTGCGGTCTCAACAAAAGCACCAGAGTCCTCCTTCACAATTCTCCCTCCGGCATGAGCCATAAAGGCCCATGAGCTTCTCAAAAAATCGGACGACCGACCCATGAGTGTAAATGACAGCATCACCGTCTAGCGAATTCTCGAAAATCAACGCTTGTACTTCAGCTTCCACAGCAGCTGGATTTTATTGTCTGAATTTTCTGTCTAGTTGGATGCAAACTGAAAAGGACGTACAGAAATCTGTTGGCACTTGTAACCACTGTGACAAAACCAACCAGATCCCGTGTCTTTACTATGCAGGGAGTCCCTTCGGTCGGAAATAGACGAGTCGTCTCCTGTCAGATCGTAAAATAGCTAGGGAAATCCATGGGTAAAATAGTCCCATGGCGAGGGAATTCTAGATTCTTCCAGAAAGTAGAGACAGAGTGTGTACGTGATGTTGGCAGTCATAGGACATACAGTCCCATCGGGTTGCTCGGGATTCTCGACTTCTCCGTGACCCATGAGATTCTCAGGAGTCGAGAAGAATTCGAAACTGCGCAATCAGCTCTGAGCAGTCAGTCGCCAGCTAACTGTCAACCAGCAAGGTTGCTATAAACTGGCTGCTGTGAAATGATGCCTTTTCAACCGCTTGCCAGAGCGTGACATCGAAGCAGTCAAGTAGTGTCGTGATTCTCATTCTAAGGTAATACCTTACTACATTATTACGTAGCAGTTGTCCTTAACCAAAACACCGGCCGCAGAAATGATTGTAACCGCGACGCGAATATTTTTCTGCCCCGCCTGTCTGCATATGTAATTAGCTGTATCGATAGGCTAGGGAATTTAGGACAGACGTCTACTGCGAATACATGTGTTTAGTTAGTTAGTTAGTTAGTCGACAGATCATCCTCGTTGCACATCGAACCATTCAGTCCATAAGTGCTCGGATCCCCTCCTCAGCAAATCCCGCAGCGTGTAGCGCCTAACGACGCCAGTTCTGTGTTGGGTTATCAATCTTCTTTGGCTTCCTGCGTAGTGTTCTTGTTTGGCCACCCCTCTTTTAATTTGCTGCTCTCGCAGTCTGGCCATTGTTGTAGATTCACAGTCATCATTTGGTTCTCGCAAAAGTCTCACTTCACGTAGAGCATTCAGAATGTCAGCCTGGTCCATGGCGCGTCCGCCCTCCACAGTAGCCTCACCTGCGAGCTTGTCAGCCCGCTCATCTCCTTGTACTCCCGCATGCCCTGGCACGAAGATGAAACTAATCTTTGCCAGCCGAGACCGCTTCAGAGGCAGCAACCATTCTCTTCGGATCGATCCCTCCTCTATCCTCTTGATCATGTTCATTGAGTCGCTAATACATGTGTTTGTTATCGTTAATACATCAGGCGTGTGTAGTTAGCACCACTTGCTCACTTGTGTTAAGATGACGTTATTGTAGGAGATATATTTAACGTTGTTATATACTAAATATATTCACAAGGCTTGTTAGTGTAGAAATTACTATGAATTTGTCACTACTACTTGTGAGTGTGTTTTGGGTAATTTAACAGCGATGTTTAGTAAGTGTGTTAACTGTGTTGTTTATTGATTGCCTAGATAGGGCTGTGAGGAATTCTTGAATCTAGTTAGGGTGTAATATTAAATGCATTACTAGTGATGAGTTATTATCTTGAGGAAGCAAGTGATGTGTTCTTTGCTAAGCTAGTTAGTGATGTAATTTAGACATTAGCTTGATTAATTGATTTAGGAACCGACATCACAGCAATCGGGGTATTCCCATAAGCGCTCCTTCCCCATCCTAAGAAGCCAGCGAAGAGTTCCAACCACTATAGTACCAGTAGCAATCTGATTATATGTGCTTTTCGCCTTTCCTCTAAGAGCCGAGCCTCGGCCAGATCCCCTCGTCGCTCCACGCTGTCGCAATCTTACCAAACCATGGTGATCCATTTGTGCCTCCGAAGTGTACACGTGCTCCCACAAGGCCGCAACCACGTCTGCCTTATCATGCATCAATACTCCACCAAGCTTTGCAGAGCCAGCCAATCTGTGGTGCATCCCAGAATGACCCGCATAGCTTCGTTGTGTAAGCGCTCTAATTTTACCAACTGACTCTTTGAGACCATGAGCAGTCCTAGTCCAGAATCAATCGCTGAGAGGATTAAGTGCTGGTATAGTGTGAAAAGCATTCTCTGCTCTATGTCCATTGCAGCGATAGGTTTAAGTGCCTTGAGTCCCTTGTGAGACCTTGTCACAACCGTCTCCACATGATCCTTGAAGGACAGGCTCCTGTCAAATGTGATTCCCAGATACTTCATTTTGTTCTCTCTGTTGACGCTTCCACCATCTATCGTGAGGCTTGGAACATCAGCTCTCACAATCCTGTTGTCCAGAGAGCACCACAAAACAGCTGCCTTTTCCGGGTGGATGATAGCACCCTTTTCAGTGCACCAGTCAATCACTTTGTCTACTGCCGCCTGTAGCTCCTGTGCTATTTTCTCCCTATCTCTCCCCTACCTATATGCAAGAATATCGTCTGCAAATGTTAGTATCCTTCCAACCCCTGGTGCTTCTATGTTTACAATTTTGCTCGTATACACGTTAAAGAGCACCGGTCAGTTTTCGTATCCCTGTGGCAGTCCCGGGGTTAAAATATGTGGCGCTGAGGTCCATGCACCCATCGGAGAGCAATCCGACGAGAATGTAGGACGGCCGCTATCCAGTTCACTAACCAGGGATTGACCCACTTCTCCATCAGTGCGGTCATCAAAATATCATATCGAACTATATTGTACGCATCCTCGAGATCAAGCGCCGCCGCCATCGTTTCTTGTCTACTTTGGAACCCCTCATAAACGTCAAAGGAAAAAATGGCTGCATTCGACCAGGTATCTTTTCCTGGCCTGAAGCTCCCCGGGCCTCTTGGAAGAAGCTTCCACCTTTCCAAAAAATCTCTTGCAGCTTGACAGCGACTACTTTCTGTAAAACCTTGCCAAATGTATTTTGAAGGTTGATGATCCTAAAGCCGCTAAGTTTTGAATGATGCTTGATCGGTTTTGGGAGAGGGATGAGATAACTGTGTACCCAATCCTGCGGTACCGATGCTGTCCTAATGCTCTGGTCAAAGCAGTCAGTGCCACATGGCGTTGAGACAAAATGACGTCATCGGAAAAGGCGATAGAAAATCATATAAGGAAAACCCCACAAGAAGCTAGGAAACTGTCGGTAAAGAACAAAAACGTCAGAGTGACGTAAGACGACAACAGGAGATCTTGGGGAATTCGTCTGAGGCGCGGACATATGGTATGAAGCCCGTGTTCGTTTGGAGATTTGGTTGTGAGAAGAAAAGCTTGGCTGAGGACTATCAGGTGAAGGATGTCTAACGAGGAAAGTGTCAATATCGAGCAGAGGACCTGAAGGCATGGAACACCTAGACAATCTGTGAAAATGAGAACGGCGAGATAGATTGAGCTCCTAACTGCAGTCGGACATTACTGGGATAGAGTCGTAAATATTTGTGTGAATGCCGTCCCTGTGTTAAAAGGGACAATTCATTTTTTCTCGATGAATCCATTGCATTGATCCAGCACATCATTAAAAGAATGTGTGAGTACTGTTGTTTAGGATGGCGTCGGTTGATTCTTCGCATTACAGTTCGATAGTTCACGTGAGCTTATTATTGCTTCAACGTTGACGTTGCCAATTGATAATTGTGGGAGTTGCGTTGAGGCAGATGTGGTGGCATCGATCCGGAGCTCAAGATATTGATTATCAAGTAAATTATTGTCAAGATAGCCCCTACCAAAATAGTCGAAAGTAAAGATGAATGCACACCATAACTCAAAGTAACGCACGGTGCAACACGGGAACTGAAAGAGCGCAGGAAGATGCGGTGCTTAAATATGTCGGCCAAATAATGAAATGAGTCAGAAAACAGAGCAGGAATTCGTAAGGAATAGTGTTATTCTTAAAATATCGGAGCAAGGTAAGAGAAACATTATAGCGCATATTGTTATATACCGTTGTATCGGACACATACAAGAGAGCTGACGTGCCTAAAATTGTACGAACGCCACAATATTCACGGCGATAGTTGCACGTCACAGAAAGAACACACTATACTACACGCACCATTTGTGGCATACTGAAGAACACGACACGGCATTAACGAAGAAACGATGATGAAAACATTGCAACCTACAAACATTGAAGATTATACACACATTGAGTTATTTGTGGAAATATGTACACAGTTGACACTGGACACTTCAACACGTTTGATACACAACAGTCAACAAAGAAAATGATACCGAACATGAATATATTTGTTGCCGACACTCTATCATAAATTCATTATCGGCGCAAAGGACATTCGTTACTAACGCGATTTGTTATACAATTCTCTGAACACTTACACTTGCGGACATCAAAACCCCTGTCACAAAAGTATTTATTTGTATACATTGTTCATATCATGGATTCGTGTCTGCCACCAACTCTGCATCATTACTATATGGACATAAGACATATTATTTACACGTTGAACATGTATGTTGGAGGAAATCTGGAGATGAACTGCACACGTTGGACTGTCCCTTCCACACCGTTGTGTCCCTCTACATAATCCACTCAGGACATTTTCCCTCACCGACACTTCCCTCCACAAGATTCCCTCACGTCATTTTCACTATGTTACCACTTGCTACACGTGACATTTATGATGCCATTAGCTGGAAAGTAAACATGCTCATGGATCTTAATTTTACACATTGCGCCATACCAAGTGATTCAGCGTCGTTCCTGTATTAACAATCTTCACTGGGACACCGTTGCTGTCTTTTACAGACATTGAAGCAGCACTTCGTTCTTCTCACGGTGCCATTTCATTATATTAGACTGACACCTCACTTGCATATAATCAACGCACACGAGTTTTCTGCACAGAATGTCGGATTTGTCAAGTCAACGCTTCACACTGGACACTACCTGACTTTACACGGATACACTGCACACGTCATCACGGACAAATTGTAGAACATAGAGGACAGTACTTACAACATTATTCACGCACAGGACATTAACGCACACGTATACGAGGACGTACGATTCTGAAATCGCTGAAGATGTCGTTACATTGGAAGAACGCAACTCGAACACTAATTACTTAAGTCAACATTTACGGACAACCGTAACGCCTGGACACAACGCCAACAAGGCCAGTATGATGATGTGTTGTTGTTGGTCAGTGTGTCATTGTTGGTGAATGAGGTGCCTGTTATTTAACCATAACGTGTCAACACCTAATTGTTGTTTTGTGATAGGTCAGTAGTATGTAATGTGGGATCTAAATCGAATTATGTGAAAGTCTCATTATTATTTTTTTTAACGGAAACATGTTTTCTCGTCACTCATTAATAAACGTTTGTGATTGTTAATTGTCCTGTGTCATATATATTCTTTATACTGAATATATTTGTTATACTACTTTCTGTGGTTTACATATATTAACACTTATGACATTTTTATCGCATTAATATTGCTGAATTTCTGTTGCTGAATTATTGTTGAGTTGAAGTTGACAACAATTGTGGTTGGATATTACATACTATATTTTATATGTACTTCCATATTGTCTGTTTCTTTTGTATTCTTTGCACACTCCTCTATCATATTTCAGCTAGATAAGTTATTGCACAGGTAGGACAAGATGTCGATATTTCAAGACTACATGAAGATAGGTAAGACGTTGGGTTTAACCGGTTCAAGGCTCAGGAATTATGCAATACAGAAAACTGAAAAATTAGAGGGGGTTGTAAAGGAGCAAAGAAGGAAACAGGAACGGATATATGAACCTAATACAATGTTCATCATTGACGATGACGAAAACATAGAGACACTCACAAGTACCCGAACCCAAACAACGCATGAAGAAGAAGAAAACACGCAATTTGAACGGGGTACATCAATTGTTAACGAATATCAGATAACACAAATGGATGATAACGCAACAAACAAGAATGGGGTACACCTGGATATTCAAGAGGAAAACAAACAGTCTTCATCAAATAACTCTGTATCTGAAAACATAAGTTATGATCAGAAACAAAGCAAACGAGATTATTTGTCGTTAAATGACATATTTTTGAAACATTCGAAAAAGAGACCAAAAGTTATACACTCTGGTTGTTACACGCAAAAGTTACATGCACAACAAGCACAACCTATTGAACAATCAAAATTGGGGCTGATAACCATGTTTATTGCTCACATCATAACTTTGACAAAGACATACAGTTCACAGGTTGAATGCATCATCACGAACAATTATGTTCGAACGAAGATATATGCAATTGATGTCAGTAAAAACATGTACGCACAAGCGAGGAAACATGGTGTAAACGGGTTCATAATAACAAAAAGGCGTGTCATGAACATACGCACAGAAGTCAAGAAGTGTGTCACAAACATACATACAGAAGTCATCAGGTGTATTACACACATGCACGCTGAAATTAAAAAGTTTGTCACAGACATGTATTCACAATCAAGGAAATACATTACTTGCGGCATTGCAACTATCCATTCACAAGTTAAAAGAAGCTACACACAATCCAGAAAGAAACTGATAGATTGGTTAATAGAAACCAATAAATACACTACAAACATTTGTACGCAAATTAAAACAAAAGTTATAAACTGTGGCGTACAGGTAAAGATGTACTTTACGAACTTGATAGGTAAATGCAGAGAACACTACAAACGACAAACTACACTTGTTTCTACTTATTGTAGTTATGGTTACTTGTCTTACTTCTGGTACACATTTACCAAACATACGTCATTGCAGCGTATGCATTACAGAAGATACACAAGACTGAAAACAATTACATTGTTCCAATCAACAAAGTTACAATATACAAATATTGGCATGCGTGCAGAAGAGAGATTCTATAGGTTTGAAAGAAAGAAAGAAAGAAAATGAATGAAAGGAAGAATAAAAGAAAAGAATAAAGAAAAATAAAATGGGATGAAAGTGTTAGGTTCATATCAACACATAGTACACTACAAACACATTAGGGTCTTATTACTTAGTTGTGTTAGGTGTCACTGTTATAAAATTGTAATTGTCAGAAATGTTCTCATTATCTCATATTCCAGTTCTCAATTGTCTGACAGTTATTATCAAGTATACTTATAATAGAGAGCAATATTATTTTGTCTATAAATATAAATATTTTATTCAATTTTAGTTTATTATAGTTGTTTGTTCATAGAGTGTTAGCAAATTTTGGAAATATGTGTTAGATAGCACCGAATTTACTAACAATACACACACAGATCAACAATTACATAATCATTGTTAATGCAAATAGATAGTTTAGGTAGTTGGATACTTCTGTCGATCTGTGGTTTTGACAGGATGATAAGAAATTTACGTGGAGAGGAACCAATGAGACATGGAGAACTTTGACCTGTGTGGCTTTTCTCCTGTGTCGGGTTTTCACTTGGATGGTTTGTGACGATGTGACTTTAAAGAAGAACCGGTGAACACGTATTGTGCTATGACAAATTGAATTTAATGAACATTTTATAAAATTATTATGTGTATTTAGAGTTAATTTAATGAATTGTGATAATGATTGATTAGTTAACGTAGTTAGATTAAATACTATGTTAGTATGGTTGTATTTTAAGAATTGATCGTTAGTTATTATTACTTAATTATCCAGATGATGGGTCATAGGTTTTCAATTTTATTGTGGTCGCCATTTCCAAGTATAGACACCACTACATATTTCATTATGAAATACGCCGTTAAATGATATTGTCACGCGGTCGTTATTGCCACACCTACACAAAGAGTTTATGATGACGTCTCTAAAGAGCATTTACCTCGATTACGCCTAAAATTATGACGTCATAATACTGGTACCTCACCTACCCGTTTGATGAGATTAAGATTCACGACATAGCAGTCGAGATAATTGCACAGATGGTTACAAGACAATAGTAAATGCAACTGGTACCTGTTTATTCCTCACGTCCCCTTACTCCAGGTTTTGACCTAGAGAAGGACGCTTGTCCTTAGGGACAAATGAGGGACTGATCTTTATGATTAGTTAGTACAGCCTCCCCATGGGCTGTATACACGACATCTACCGTTGGTGTGTAGATTGGAGGGCGTGCCCGTTGTATATTTTTTTTTATTTTGTGGGTAATCGATAGGTGTCCATAGCATCTTGCTAGTCCCATAAAAGTCATTGTGTCTGCACTGCTATGTGTCAGGTTAATTCTCTTGATGAAAAAAAAATGATTACATCATTTTAAAAGGGAGGGGGGCATACTGTCACATGGCGTTTAGACAAAATGACGTCATCGGAAAAGGCGATAGAAAATCATATAAGGAAAACCCCACAAGAAGCTAGGAAACTGTCGGTAAAGAACAAAAACGTCAGAGTGACGTAAGACGACAACAGGAGATCTTGGGGAATTCTTCTGAGGCGCGGACATATGGTATGAAGCCCGTGTTCGTTTGGAGATTTGGTTGTGAGAAGAAAAGCTTGGCTGAGGACTATCAGGTGAAGGATGTCTAACGAGGAAAGTGTCAATATCGAGCAGAGGACCTGAAGGCATGGAACACCTAGACAATCTGTGAAAATGAGAACGGCGAGATAGATTGAGCTCCTAACTGCAGTCGGACATTACTGGGATAGAGTCGTAAATATTTGTGTGAATGCCGTCCCTGTGTTAAAAGGGACAATTCATTTTTTCTCGATGAATCCATTGTATTGATCCAGCACATCATTAAAAGAATGTGTGAGTACTGTTGTTTAGGATGGCATCGGTTGATTCTTCGCATTACAGTTCGATAGTTCACGTGAACTTATTATTGCTTCAACGTTGACGTTGCCAATTGATAATTGCGGGAGTTGTGTTGTGGCAGTCGGTCATCTCCTTCAGGTCTACATCGCATAAAGCCTTCATTTGGCCATACCTGACCCCATCAGGCCCTGGTGCCGTGTCTTTTGCCTTTTTCAGAATATATTTAACGTCTTCAACCCGTATGATGTCTTCACAAGGTATATTCTTTATGGTGCCAGATAACTCCTCTCTAACTGCATCCGTGGTGTCCACATCATCATGGTTGGTCTGCTCTAAACATCTCTGGAGAAACGCCTCCCCTTTCTCTGTGTCTGTTGTCACGCGCACGCGTCACGCGTGCGTGCTGAGGAGGGTGAGGACAGGCAGGCTTCATGCAGAGTGGCTTGCTTCGCTTCGGAGGTAACGGGTGGCAAGCATCACCTGGCTCTTTTCTCCGGGGCATGCAGGACAGATTGGCTGGCTCTGCAAACCTTGGTGGAGTATTGATGCATGACAGAGCAAACGTGGTTGCGGCCTTGTGAGAGCAAGTGTACACCTCGGAGGATCAAACGGATCACCATAGTCTGGCAAGAATGAGGCAGCGAGGCGTGACGAGGGGATCTGGCCGACGCTCGACGCTCAGAGGAAAGGCGAGACTGACATATAATCAGATTGCTACTAGAACTATTGGTGTTGAAACTCTTCGCTGGCTGCTGAGGATGGGGACGGAGCGCTTATGGGAATGCCCCGAATGCTGCGATGTCAGTTCCTAAATCAATCAATCATTCAATCAATCAATCAATCAGGGATGGCATTCTGTCTCCGATTGAAAACAACGACAATATCATTGATAAAAACAATAGCAATTATATATATATATATATATATATATATATATATATATATATATATATATACTAGCTGATCCAGCCCGGCTTCGCCCAGCCCCTGGCGGGGAGCATCTCATTTAATTCATATTCGGCCCCTGCTACCGCTCCCGTTCCCAAAAAAGACGACCCGGCCCGACTTCGCCCAGCTCCTGGCGGGAAGCGTCTCATTTAATTAACATTCGACCCCTGCTCCCGTTCCCAAAAACTGTTTGTAAACTAACAAACTATGCCAATTAGCAGCACGGGAATGAGAAGAACACGTATAGAAAATTTCATCTCAATCGGATGGATCGTTCGCGAACGCATAAATAACATACATACATACAGACAGACAAACATTGTATTGTATTCTCTCTCTCTCTCTCTCTCTCTCTCTCTCTCTCTCTCTCTCTATATATATATATATATATATATATATATATATATATATATATATATATATATATATATATATATATATATATATTTGAGTCAGGTCTTAGTCAGATATTACTGAGCTACCGTATGACAGGAGACGGTACTACCTGCTTTCCGTCAGCGCCGAATGATGGGCGGCGCTTACCAAACCCGACACCCCACATTGTGCCAACGGCTTCGGGCGGAAGAGCGCAATTGGGAGGGTACTAGCCTTATCCTGGTGCGAGGAAATGCAACCCAAAGACAAAATAATTCATGGCAGGGCAGACCAGGCCCTAAGCCTTGGTTGGCAGCTGGTCTAGGATCGAAGCTCCGACAGGCGGACAGTTAGAGCATTGCTTTGCTGATCCGGCAGCTTCTGCAGCTTGTCTTGTTCCAGATTATAGGTGTCAACTTTCCTCTGGAGTGAACTAGGCAGGCCGAGAGAGGGATCATGCTGCATGGGCAACACATGGTTTCTTTATTTTAGCCCAGGCTTTGTGCTATGGAGAGGCAATAACTCCATCCATGGTCTTAACCGGTCTCGGAATCAAAGCGAGAGGCAACTGTTACGGGTTATAAGTCCTTGTCAGTTGGCGTAGACATGGGGCGCCACGCGTTGCCTCTGACGGTGGGAGACACCTACAGGTGTCACTGATCAGCTACCGCCCGCCTCAAGCTGGGCATCCCCCAGCCAATTGGGTGCTGATCCGCCACAGCCTGCCTGCTTCAATGGGTTCTTGGGGCTAGGACAAAATCTGAATCGCAGGCTGTAAAACCAAATGCACCAGGTATTAATAAAAAGAATAGAAACCTCAAGCTACGGCTTGCAACCTGGAACGTGAGAACCATGTGTCCAGGATTTTCCACTGACTTGACAAATATTGACGATGTGAGAAAAACGGCTGCGATTGATGCTGAACTCAATCGTCTTAACATTGATATTGCTGGCCTGCAGGAGACTCGCCTCGCTGAGGAAGGGTCACTCAGGGAAAACAATTACACATTTTTTTGGAAGGGAAGAGGGCAGGCAGAAAAAAGGCAACATGGTGTGGGCTTTGCAGTGAAGAATTCGCTACTGGGAATGATTGATATCCCAGCTGGAGGTAATGAAAGATTATTATCACTGCGCTTGGCAACCTCTTGTGGATTTGCCACCATTCTCACTGCATATGCACCAACACTCACTTCCTCTGATGATGTGGAGGATACGTTCTATGAGCAGCTAGACTCTGCGATCAAGGCAGTTCTAAAATCCGACTACATTTATATGCTTGGTGATTTCAATGCTCGTGTGGGCAAGGACTCGAGTTCATGGCCAGTGTGCCTTGGAAAATACAACATCGGTCGCATGAATGATAATGGGCAAAGGCTGCTGGAGCATTGCACTAGAAATGACCTATGTATTACAAACTCCTTTTTTAAAACAAAAGAGATGCATAAGGTCACATGGAAACATCCAAGATCCAGCCATTGGCATCAGCTGGACTTCATTATCACACGGAGACAACATCTGAACCATACATCATTAACTCGAAGTTACCACAGTGCTGACTGTGATACAGATCATTCTTTGGTTGTTGCAAGGGTTAGACTGAGACCAAAGAGAATCTACACAGCTAAACACAAGTCTAGCCCCAGGATTAATATTACTAACACTCACGATCCTGGAAAGTGCTTTGAATTTCAACAGCAACTTGAAGACGCTTTCAATGATACATCAGAAAATTGTATAGTAAATGATAAATGGAGTAAACTTAAGGAAACTATTTATAAAACAGCGGTAGGGGTTTACGGCACTGTGGATCATAAGAGACAGGACTGGTTTGCGGCAAACAGCCAGATACTGCAGCCCTTGATTGATAAAAAGAAGATAGCTCTCTTAAGAAACAAGGAAAGACCAACGCGTAACACTCTGAGTGTTTGTCTGAGTGGGCTGGTGTTTGTCGAGACTCCTGTTCTTTCCACTTTTCACATTGGGCAGTGGGGAGCATTTTGTGTGGTATTCAGTGGCACAGGAACGGAGCATAATGGGGATGACCCGTTGCTGTGAAGTTGGAACTTCGACTAACTAACTAACTAACTAACTCTGAGTGAGCTGAAGCAAGCGAGGAAGGATGTACAAAAGGCTGCCAGGCAGTGTGCGAATGACTATTGGATCAAGTTATGTGAGTCCATTCAAATCGCAAGTGATAAGGGAAACATCAGAAGCATGTATGAAGGGATAAAGAAAGCCTGTGGTCCAATGATCAAAAGAAGTGCACAGCTGAAAACCTTGACTGGAGAAATCATCACGGATAAGAAACAGCAGATGGATAGATGGGTCGAGCACTATTTAGAGCTTTACTCAAGTGAGACCAAGCTAGCGGATGATGCCCTCAACGCCATAGAGGTTCTGCCAACTCTTGACCACCTGGACACACTTCCCACTATAACAGAATTTAAGTATGCTATAAATGAGCTTGCATCTGGCAAGGCTCCAGGTAAGGATGGGATTCCAATAGAGGTAATCAGGAGTGGGCAAGACACACTCGCTCTACAGATCCACCATCTAATAGAGCTATGCTGGCGAGAAGGACAAGTCCCACAGGATTTCAAAGATTCAAACATCATAACGCTGTACAAGAACAAGGGAGATCAGAGCGACTGTAACAACTATAGGGGTATCTCACTTCTGTGTAGCGGGGACCTGCACAGACTTCAATTCCTGGGAGATCAAGTCTACCCCGAATCACAGTGCGGCTTCCGTCAGAACCGGTCTACCATTGATATGATATTCTCATTGCGACAGATGCAAGAAAAATGCCGGGAACAAAATCAGCCACTGTTTATTGCCTTAATCGACCTCACAAAGGCATTCGATTTGGTCAGTCGTGAGGGTCTGTTCAAAGCACTAAAGATTGGCTGCCCACCAACTATTCTGTCCATTATGGATTCGTTCCACACAGGCATGAAGGGTATAATCAAGTTTGATGGCTCAACTTCAGAAGAGTTTGAAATCAAGAGTGGAGTTAAGCAAGGTTGTGTACTAGCTCCCACCCTCTTTGGGATATACTTTTCACTTCTACTGAAATATGCCTTTCGTGATCAGGATGACGGTATATACATTCACTCACGCTCAGATGGTGGCATCTATAATGCTCAGAGATTGAAGGCCAAAACCAAAATTAGCAGGGTAGGCTACTAATCAGAGAGCTGCTTTTTGCGGATGATGCTGCGATTACGACCCACTCTGAGGAAGAATTACAACATCTACTATCTGCATTCTCTAATGCTTGTTCTGAATTTGGTTTAACAATTAACAAAAAGAAGACACAGATTATGTCACAAGGTGCACATGATGTACCATCAATCTTTATTGACGACGCCGAACTGGAGATAGTAGACCATTTTACATATCTAGGATCAGAGGTAAATAGCAAATTATCCCTCGATCAGGAAATAACATCCGGATTGGTAAGGCAGCAACAACAATAAACAGGTTAAGAAAAAAAGTCTGGGAGAACAGGAAGCTTACTGCCAAAACAAAAGTCCTCGTCTACCAAGCCTGTGTCCTTAGTACTCTTCTTTATGGCAGTGAAACCTGGACAACTTACTCACGCCAAGAGAAACGTTTAAACAGCTTTCATATGCGGTGTCTGCGAAGAATACTTGGTATTAAGTGGCAAGACAAAATCACAAATACTGAAGTATTGGAAAGATCAGGTTGTGTGACGGTGTATTCCATGCTCAGTCTTCGTAGACTTAGATGGATAGGACATCTTAGGAGGATGGATGATGGTAGAATACCAAAGGACATCTTTTTTGGTGAATTACAGACGGGTATGAGATCTCAGGACCGGCTCTACTACGATACAAAGATGTGTGTAAGCGGGACATGATTGATACAGGCATTGATAAGGCACATTGGGAGCACGTCGCCGCTGAACGTGTTGCATGGAGGGCAACTATCAGAAATGGAATAAATACAAAGGATAAAATGATTGCAGACAAAGCACACACAGAGCGTGAGAGACGTAAGATGGTGGAAGTGACCATGTTTTCACATGCACCTACTGTGGGCAAACATTTGCAGCAAGAATTGGCCTTACCAGCCACACTCGCCACCGCCATGGATCGTAGTTATTAAGCCTTTTTGAAGCACAATGTACCAAACTATCGTCTGTCAAGACGGAAAGGTGCCAATGATATATATATATATATATTCTTCTTCAGCGTTTCGAGCCATTGAGGTTCTTTGCTGCAGATACAATCCGTCTCCATTCGTCTCTGTGTTTGACCTTCTCTTGCCAGTCGTTGATTCCAAGTGCTTGTAGGTCTGTATATATATTATCTCTCCACCGTCTTCTTGGTCTACCTCGGGGTTTACGGCATTTATTTCCCGAGTGTAAGCGAGTTTTGTTTCCCTATTATCTTCCATTCTTTCTATATGCCCCAGCCATTGTAGTCTATTAGCCTTCATGATACCACTGATTAGCGGGGACTTAAACAGATCATAAATGTCTTTGTTACTTCTTCTTTTCCACTCTCCACTTTGTGTATCCATAATGGGTCCAAAGATGCGTCTTAAAACTTTGTTCTCAAAGGTTTGTAACAAGGCTTCGTCTCCTTTCGTTGTACTCCAGGTTTCAAAGCCATACAGCAAAACTGGTCTGATCAGTGTTTGTATATTGTGATCTTGGTGTTACGAGATAGTGCCTTTGATTTTAGTAGATGTTGTAGTGCATAGTATATCTTATTTCCAGAATTAATTCTAGTTTGTATTTCTTCCCTTATGATGTTGGAGCAGTTGAAGATTGTACTCAGGTATTTGTATGTTTCCGTTCTTTTAATGGTCATATTATCTATTTGTATGTGGCCAGAGTTTTTAGCCATTCCTTCTCTTGAAATTACCATATATTCTGTCTTATCTTGGTTGATAACCAGCCCCATCTGTTGGGCTTTTCCCTTTAAGTGAGTCAATATTTCCAATGTCTTTTGTTCATTTCCCCCTATAATATCTATATCATCTGCATAACCAAGCAGCTTGGATGTTCCTCCAATAAACCATTTCTCCTTTACCCTCCTTACAACTTTTCTCTACAGCCAGATTGAAGAGTAGCGGCGATAGTGCATCACCCTGTTTCAAGCCAGATGTTATTTGGAAAGGGGCTGATTTCCTGCTGTCAAAGTGCGGGATATGAATAAGTAGGACTAGAGACAGAAGTAAGGTAAGGACAGAGACAGGACATAGATAAGGACCTTTATAAGAGAATAGATAGAGGGAGACAGTACAAGGAGATACAACCTAAAACAGCTATAAGACAGGACATAGATTAGGACACGGACGTGTCATAGCTAGGACACAACAGGGGACAGTAGTCACGGGAGAACACCCGTAAACAGACTGAACGATAGTACGACCCCAGGTTAGCGAGTACTGGACGACTGGACTACGTGACAGTTGACGCAGCACGCAGCGCTGCTGACCGCACGAGGACTTTAGGACCAGCCAGCCAAGTGAACCTGTAAACTTACTCAGACGGGACTTGACAGTCAGAGAGACCAGACTTGTGTGACGTTTCCGAGCCAATGTGTAGTTTAGAAGGACGCAGTTAGACATAGCGAGTGTGAAGAATGTATTGAGTTATGTGCGTGATTTATGTATGCTCGAGAAGCGAGCAGTGTACAAATGTGTAGGCGTTATCGCCTGAATGTAAATGCATGAGCGGATTCGCTCGTAATAAATCTCGAATCGTTTTGCCATTCATACAACCGTGTTTTGTGAGGTATGAATGAAGTGGCCAGCATGCCTGTATAGAAACTAGGTTATCTAGGTTGTTGACTCCTGCCTTTATATGTTACTATATTATAAGTATCTTCCATGCATAGTCTGGTCATGTTGATTAACTTCCTTGGTATTCCAAATTCCCGCATAGCATTCCATAGACTATTCCTATAGACGCTATCATAAGCCTTTTTAAAATCCACAAAAATGTTGTGGAGATCTCTTTTATATTCCCAATTTTTCTCGGCTATTTGTCGTAAGATAAATATCTGATCTATTATTGGTATGTTTTATCTAAAAACCCGCCTGGTAGTCACCTAATTTAGTAATACTGCGGATAGTATCTTATAGCTTACGGGGGGGGGGGGGGTGTACGGGGGTGTCAGGCATTGGTAGCACCTTTGGTAAGAATGACTCTCATGTCCTTTTTAGGACCCATCCCCCACTGGTCCAAGCCTGACACCCAGCTCGTGCCTGTGGCTCCTAGTAGCTGTCAGCATGCGGCAGCAGCCACCCCCTGGCAACAGCTGGCTAAACCAGGCATGGGTAGCCGATTTGGTGTTAAACCAAGCGGTAAACTATGGTATGCCTACCCAGCATGTGAAGACAGGATTCGGCAAACTGAGCGGAAGAAATCATTCCTGATTCAACGGCGTTTACCTGCAAAGCGTTGTGGAACGAAATGAGCACGGCAAGGCACTTAGAGCGCCCTGGTCATCCACTGCACCTGTATTCGTCTCCAGTCGTCTTGACTTATCTTGCCACTGGACTCAGATGGACTCGGGCGAGAGAGTGAGGTCGACGAATTGCGCAACTCTTCCTCACTTTAATCCAAGTCATCGCGCAAGTCATTCTTCATCCAGCGTCATATATCACCTTCAAGCCCTGTGGCGATGGGCGAGCGGCGAAGCGGCAGGCGTGGGTACGCTGGCAGCTGTAGTCGCAGACCTGCACACAGGCGGCTCAGGCCATATGGTCGTCTTCTACTGACCGGAGCAGCAGTGGAATTCGGCAGCCCCCTGAGCGTCTGAGCAGCCCTCTATAGGAACACACTGCTCACCTCCATAGCATGAGGAAGGGGCTAGAAAAGGTGCCCTAAACATTGTCTGCTCCATCACTACCTAACCAGCTAGCCGCGGTTGGTGGGTACCCTTAACAGCGGTCGACATAAAAACAAAGATAAAACAAGCAAAGCTAAAAGAGTAAACCATATTCCCTTAACAATTGGAACTTGGAATGTACGCACCCTACTTGACAGAGACAGCGCGTCAGGTCCAGAGAGATGAACAGCACTGATTGGGAGAGACCTGGGCAGATACAACATCGACATTGCAGCCTTTAGCGAGACACGACTTGCAGAAGAAGGCCAAATCTGTGAAATAGGTGCCGGCTACACATTTTTCTGCAGTGGAAGGAAAAGCGAGGAAAGACGCCAATCCGGTGTGGGGTTTGCCATTAAGTCGGCCCTGGTCGGCAAATTAGCTGGATTTCCAAAGGCTATAAACGACAGGCTCATGACCATGAAGTTGCCCCTGCTGAATGGAAGGAAGCATGCAACCATTGTGAGTGTCTACGCACCAACTATGACCAACGAAGATGATGTCAAGAACAAGTTCTATGAGGACCTGCACAATGTATTAACATCTGTTCCCAAAGGAGACAAACTTATACTCCTTGGGGATTTCAATGCCAGAGTAGGCACGGACACCACCTCTTGGAGTGGCATTATTGGAAAGCATGGAGTCGTAAATTGTAACAGCAACGGACTCCGCCTCCTTCAGACATGTGCCGAACATGATCTCCTTATTACGAACACAATTTTCCGTCTCCCCATGAGAAATATGACATCGTGGATGCACCCCCGCTCGAAACACTGGCACCTCATTGACTATGTAATCGTCAGGAGGAGTGATAGACAAGACGTTCGAGTGACAAAATCCATGTGTGGTGCCGAATGTTGGACAGACCATCGTCTCATTGTCTCGAAAATAAACATTCACATCAGGCCACCACGGCGTCCTCAAGAGGTGAAAATGCAAAAAAAAGCTAAATGTCACCCGCCTAAACAGCAAGAAAATGCAGCAGTCGTTTGAAAATATGCTGGAAGACCGCCTCAAGCCCAATGCTGCAGCTAAACAGGATACAGAAACAGAATGGAGAGCCCTAAAGGACATAATTTACAACACTGCTATGGAAATCCTGGGTCCAGCCCCCCCCCCCCCCCCCCGAAAGCATAAAGACTGGTTTGATAAAAATTCCGAAGACATCAACCAATTGCTGGCCGAGAAACATCTTCTCCTCAAGGCACATTTGAATGAACCGAAGTCAACATAAAAAAGATGCCTTCAAGAACATTCAGAGAGTAGTGCAGCAGAAACTTCGGCACATGCGGGACTCCTGGCTGAGCAGCAAAGCTGATGAAATTCAGGGCTTTGCTGACAGACATGATATGAAAAACTTCTACGACTCACTGAAAGCGGTCTATGGTCCTACATCACCAGGCATAGTTCCCCTCCTCAGTGCAGATGGGGGAACATTGGTCACCGATAAGAAAGAAATCCTTCAACGCTGGGCAGAGCATTTCAGCAACATCTTAAATGCAACTTCCTTCTTCGATGATGAAACCATCAACTGCCTTCCTCAAGTTCCCACCAATGAGACACTTGATGACCTGCCAACCATAGTGGAAGTAAACAAAGCCATCCAGCAACTCTCCAGAGGCAAGGCACCTGGTCCTGACTCCATCCCAGCAGAGATATACAAGGCAGGTGGGCCGGACCTAACAGAGCAGCTTCACCAAGTCTTTACAAACATTGGGTGAACGAGACCATGCCACAAGATTTCAAGGACGCGTCAATAGTCCACCTTTACAAACGTAAAGGAAACCGCCAATCCTGTGACAACCACCAAGGCATCTCCTTGCTTTCAATTGCAGGGAAGATACTCGCCATAATTCTTCTCAATCGCCTCACAGCCCATCTCGATCAAGGTCTTCTTCCTGAGAGTCAATGTGGCTTCAGAAAAGAACGTGGAACTGTTGACATGATTTTCGCTGCAAGGCAGCTGCAAGAGAAATGTCAGGAACAGAACTGCGAAATGTTCTCCACTTTCATCGACCTTACCAAGGCTTTTGATACAGTCAGCAGAGAAGGACTGTGGAAGATTATGGCAAAATATGGCTGTCCACGAAAGTGTGTCCAAATAGTGCGGCTATTTCATGATGGCATGCAGGCAAGAGTATAGGAAAATGGTGAACTGTCTCAACCCTTTCCTGTCACCAATGGAGTGAAGCAAGGATGTGTCCTGGCACCAACACTGTTCAGCCTCATGTGTTCAGCCATGTTGATGAATGCCTTCGAGAACGACAACATTGGAATAGACATCAACTACCGTATGGATGGAAAGTTATTCAATCTCAGAAGGCTGAAAGCTAAAACCAAAATTAACAGCGACACCGTCAGAGAGCTCTTGTTTGCTGATGATTGCGCTCTATATGCCAACTCAGAGGCAGACATGCAACATAATGTTTCAGCTTTTTCACATGCCTGTGCCAACTTTGGGCTCAATATCAACTTGGAGAAGACTGTAGTTAAGTACCAGCCAGCTCCAGGGAATAATTACACTTTGCTGAATATCAAAGTGAATGATCTTATACTAAGTCCCCTCTGCTGTGTGTCCACCGTGACGAGGTAGAGGGGCTTGTGCGTCTCAATGACCCCAAGAGCTATGCCGACAGTAGCACAGCTACTGATAGGGCCACCCATGTAGGACAGGTCAAGGGAGAGGGACCAGACGAAGAGACACACAAACCTGCTGCCTTGTAGGTAGACTGGGGACAGTCAAAGGCTAGGGAAAGCATCCCGAATAAATGCTTGTCGAAATCGGATGTACTGAGCCACAGGCTTGACAAAGCAGTGCAACGTAAAACCTGCTGCCTTGTAGGTAGACTGGGGACAGTCAAAGGCTAGGGAAAGCATCCCGAATAAATGCTTGTCGAAATCGGATGTACTGAGCCACAGGCTTGACAAAGCAGTGCAAAGTAACTTAATTCATGATGTCACAAATCAAAATTAATCGTTATGGTGCTAATCCCGTGAAGTCCCATCAGGCGGCGATAGTGCCGGGCCCCCTGCCTTGAGGGGGTCCACCCATGACTACTGGTTGTCACCTTCCCCTGTGCTGTGGAGTCAAGGCACAGAGGAGTAGGTTAAGAGCTATTGACCAAATACCCCGGACACTCAACATACAGTGGAATGCCGAAGGAGTTTACAAGAAGAAAGACTCCCTAACACAGCGTCTTCATAAAGATAGAATAGATGTGGCATGCATTCAAGAGACACACCTCAACGCCAATCACAAATTCTCAGTCAGAGGATATCAGGCCACACGTTTCGACCGCGAAGGACACAAAGGAGGAGTTCTAATACTTACACGAAATACAATACCTTGCAGCGAAGTATCTGTGATCTCTGACAACCAACCGGAAATTATAGGTGTTGATATAATGATAAAGGACGTGAAAATAAGAATCTACAATCTGTATAGCCCAGCAGATAAGGACCTTACACTCTCAAACATAATAACTGACACAAACTGCATTATTGTCGGAGACTTTAATAGCCGTTCAGAAAGATGGGGATACCCAGATACTGACAAAAGAGGAGATGAATTGGAGGACTGGGAAATAGACTCAAATCTCCATCTACTCAACAAAGCGGATGACACACCGAGCTTCTACTCCAGAAGATGGCTTACCACTTCTACTCCAGACTTAGCTTTCTGCACAGGAGACATCCTCCACAAAATTGATTGCCATGTGCTGGACCAATTAGCAGGTAGTGACCACAGACCAATCAAGCTTGTAATGAATATGGAGTATGTTCCACAGGAGAAAAAGCCCTTGCCCCGCTGGAATTACAAACGAGCAGATTGGGACAGATTTGCCATACTAACAGACAAATATTGTGAAAACATAAATACACGATATGGCAACATAAAGCAAATGGTGGAAAGTCTAAACAGAGCGATAATACAGGCAGCCACTGAGTCCATTCCAAGAGGAGCGAGGAAAAATTACAAACCATACTGGACTGAAGAACTACAAACTTTGGAGGACAAAGTTGAAGATGCCAGGAAGACAGCAGAGAGAGAACAAACAATTGAAGCGAACATCTCTCTCAAAGCCATCTCAGCAAAATATAAAAGAACAGTAAATCAAACAACAAGAGATTGTTGGAGGGAATAAACAGAAAACCTGAATTTTGACAGGGATGGAAACAAACTATGGAAACTAGTGAAAGCCATGAACAATGAAGGACCTAGCAACAAACAAATAACAATTAAACAAGGAAATGCCTTGCTTACAGGAAAAAAGGCTGCAAATGCACTAATGGAACACTATGCAAATGCAAACCACATTGATATTACAATCGAACAGAAGAAAGCAATCAAAGATAAACAGATACATCATACAAATACAGAGACAGCAGCAGAATATATGATGGCAAATCTAACAATGGAAGAAATGGAACAGGCAATGAATACCCTAATAAAGAAGAAATCACCAGGAAAGGATGGAATCACAAATGAAATGCTAATAGGACTAGGCACTAAGGCAAAAAAGAAACTACTAGCAGTCCTAAATTACAGCTGGAAGAGGGGAATAGTCCCACAGGCATGGACAGAGGCTATACTAATACCAATCCCAAAGAAAGGAAAAGACCTGGAAGAACCAAATGGCTATCGACCTATCAGTCTACTTAGCTGTGTAGGAAAATTAATGGAACGCATTATCAATGGCAGGCTAACATGGCATCTGGAAGAAAACAAACTCTTAACACCACACCAAGCAGAATTCAGAAAGTACAGATCCACTGAAGATCAAATAACCTATATAGCTCAGGAAATAGAGGATGCCTTCCAAGAGAAAAAGCACACACTAGCAGTCTGGATAGATTTAGAAAAAGCATTTGATAAAGTATGGAAGGAAGGACTGAAAGTAAAACTGCAAAACATGCATGTTTGTGGAAAAATGTATAAATGGATCAGCCACTACCTTGAGAACAGAACTGCCAGGACAAAAGTACAAGGACAAACCAGCAAAATGATGCTGTTGGAGCAAGGTGTCCCCCAAGGAGGAGTTCTCTCACCAACATTATTCCTAGCATATATAAACGACATCACAGAAAATTTTCCAGCCATCCAGCATCATCCTTTGCAGATGACCTAGCCATATGGACATCTGAAGAATATATTAGTACAGCTAACAGCAGAATACAGCAAGCCTTATTAGCACTAGAGGACTGGTCAAAATCATGGCTAGTGAAGATAAGTGAGGAGAAAACAACATGCACAGTGTTCTCCCTCTCAAATAAAACTCAACAACCTAAGCTGGTATTGAATGGAAAAATATTGCGCCATGAAGAAAATCCAAACTATCTCGGAGTCACCTTTGATCGTCGCCTGACATGGAAAACACAGGTTGAGAAAAATCGAACAAGAGCAAGGCAAAGAATGGCAATCATGAAAAAGCTTGCTGGTACAACGTGGGGAGCAGATGAGTAAGTTCTCAAGAAGTTATATACTGGACGGGTGAGGCCAGTACTGGAATATGGCATTGCAGCTTGGGCAACAGCAGCTAAGTCAAACTGTAACAAAATAAGTAGAGTCCAAAATCAAGGAATGCGAATCATAACTGGAAGCCTGAAGACAACGCCTATTAATGAACTTGAAAAGATCACTAGTTTACAACCAATGCAGGATAGAAGAGATAGCAGAGCCCAGCAACAAGCAGAAAAATTTAGAAGATTGACAGACCACCCTATGTATAAAAGGTTTAGTGGTTTTCGAAAGGGACGACTGAAGCGTAGCAACTTTGTAGAAACTGCAAAACGAAAAATTAGGGCAGATCCCATACTTAACATATCAACAGTCAAACCTATTTACAATGCAGACAAGTTCCCGGCTTGGAGACAGCAGCAACTGCCTGAGATGATAGAAAACATTCCTGGTATTGAGAAAAAGAACACTCAGCATGAAACCGAAAGAAGAGAAATAACCCTAAACTACATAAAAGAACATTACCCAAGCAGCAATTGGACCCATGCATATACAGATGGATCAGCCAAAAATTCAATAGAGAATGGAGGAGGAGGAATTCTCCTAAATTTAAAAAATGGAGTGAAAAAAACACATTCAGTGGCAACTGGAAAGTTTTCAAGTAACTTCAAAGCGGAGGTAGAGGCTCTGAAAACTGCAGCAGAAATGCTCTTGATGGAGGAAAATAAAGAGAAGCAAATAGCTATCTTCACAGATGCAAAGTCAGCTGTCTCAATACTGAAGAGCAATCACAGCACAGAAATAGCTGACCTAAGAGCAGCACTCCATGGTCTATGCCAGAAATCCAAAAAAGTTGTAATACAGTGGATCCCATCACATTGCAGTATACCTGGAAATGAAGAGGCTGACAGACTGGCAAAAGAGGGCGGACGACTACCACAGCCTGACATAGACATAACCTATAATGAGGCAAAGAGGTTGATAAAAAGCACCTATAGAACCAAATGGGAATCAGAGCATCCAGGCCACCAGAAGGATGATGCATATTACAAACTCGACCGAAGAGCACAAATAGCAATCTTCAGACTCCGCACAGGACATAACAGGCTGAAATACCACTTGTTCAATAAACTAAAGATAGGAGATACCGATGAATGTAATTGTCGAACTGGAAAAATGACAGCAAAACATTTGCTTCAGGATTGCCCAATATATGCAGAACACAGAAAGATATTTTGGCCCACACCTGCTTCATTTGAGGACAAGCTCTATGGAGATATCAACAAGCTCAAGTTGACCGTAGCTTACTTTAACTACATACAGGTTGACATTTAAAGGTGTATGAAGAAGTATTCAGACTGCCACACTTCATACCACAGGTATGTCGGTTACAAAAGCCTCCCAGAGGCATGAAATGGAATATTGCTGGATAGGAGATCCATTACGTGGAAAGTCCGAATCAAAAGCTCACTGTGTGAGCTTTCAAAAAAGGTTGAAAAAGTGTCCTAGTGGCACGAAATGGAATATTGCTTGGATAGCAAATCCATTATGTGGAAAGTCCGAATCAAAAGCTCACTGTGTGGGCTTTCAAAAAAGGTGGAAAAAGTGTCCTAGTGGCACGAAATGGAATATTGCTCGGATAGCAAATCCATTGTGCGGAAAGTCCGAATCGAAAGCTCACTATGTGGATGTCATCTGCACACTGCATTCTTCTGGTTTCCGGTAGAACAGCCTATGGTGAACGGAAGGCCCAATATACGGAAGTGAGGCTAAGCAGCCATGTGCAGGACGCGACGATTCCTTGGGTGAGCCCAGTACCAGAGCGCTGTGTGTTGGCTCTGCAAGTATGGAAGCCTCCTTGGATGGCGGGGAATGCCCATGGTCTGCCCCTGCCTTCCCTTGAGGGCTGACCAGGATGTCTTTGTTCTATATGGGCCAGCTAGGATGGGAGATAACACCACAACAGTGAGTCAAACGTCCTAAGAAACCCCCGGGAAGGTTAACCCGGTCAACAAATGCCCGCAGAAGTCGGATGTGTCGGCCTAACGGCGCAAGAACGCAGCTCTGCTGTAAACAGGCACAACGCAATCACATCCGAAAAAAAAACTCCGGATGAACGAAGAAGAAGAAGATATACTAAGTGTTGTGAACAAATTCACCTATCTTGGCAGCACTGTGTCACAAGCTGCCACAATTGATGACGAAGTGAATGCAAGAATGTCCAAGGCCAGTGCGGCCTTTGGCAGACTGTACAAGAATGTATGGGACAGAACTGGAATAAGCCTGCAAACAAAGCTAAAAGTCTTCAAAGCAGTTGTATTATCCACACTGCTATATGCTTGTGAAACCTGGACTGTTTATCAGCGACACGCTAGGAAATTAAACCACTTCCACACAGTCTGCCTAAGGAAGCTACTGAAGATTAAATGGCAAGACAAGATTCCAGACACTGAAGTCCTAGAAAGAGCGTCCATGTCCAGTATCCACACTCTACTGATGAAGAATCAGATTCGCTGGGCTAGTCACTTGACTCGCATGCCAGATCACAGGCTCCCTAAACGAATTTTTTACAGCGAACTGCGTTGTGGTAAACGCTCCATGGTGGCCAGAGGAAACGTTTTAAAGACACTCTGAAAATCTCACTGAATGCTTTTGGAATTTATCATGACACCTGGGAGGCTGCAGCCAGAGATCGAAATTCGTGGCGTGCATCATTACGCAAGGGTGCAGTCATATGTGAGGCAACCAGGACTACAAGAGCTGTGAAGAAAAGGCAGGACAGAAAAACCACTGCATGAAATCCTCCTCCAGAAACGTCAAGCATTCTTTGCCCACATTGTCAAAGAACATTTCGAGCCAAAATAGGCCTTATCAGCCATCTTAGAACCCACGGCTCCATACCTTCAACCCCACTGGATGAAATGAATGGTCATCATCATTCTTGATGGACAAACAACATAGTTTATGGACAGTAGTGATATTCCTCTATAATTTTCACACTGGAACTTGTCTCCTTTCTTAAAGATAGGTATCAATAATGACTCTTTCCAGTCATGGGGTAATTCTTCAGTCCTCCAGATTTTAATTATTAGTTCGTATAGCTTTAGATGTTATGCATGGCCACCCGCCTTTATAAATTCAGCAGCAATTCCATCAGCCCCAGTTGCCTTATTCTTTTTTGCGTGATTACATATAGGATTTCTTCAAATGCAGGTACTTCAATTTGTGGTTCAAACGTTAGAACCTCTTCCGGTGGGAAAGTGTTGTTTGGAGCTTCACAATTTAGTAATTCAACAAAGTATTCTTTCCATGTGTTGCTCATTTCCTCATTGGTATTTATCATATTCCCATTTTTGTTTTTAAAACCATATGTGTTGTGTTGGTGCCCTCGTTTCATTGACTTCAGTTCTTTAAAAAAAACTTTCTGGATTTGTTTTTTGGTTATTAGTTTCCATATTTTTGATTATATTACTCATATATTCTCGCTTCTGCTGTCGAACTATTTTTGTAGCCTCTTTACATTCATTTCTATATTGCTCTTCCTTTTGGATGTTGTTGATGTCATTTAGCCATAGCTGTCTGGCATTCTTTTTCCTAATGACTGCTTCTTCACATTTTGGATGGAACCATCTGTTCTTTCTATGCGTGGTTAACACACCGAGACATTCTTCTGCAGTAGATTGAATTGTATTCTTGATATTCAACCAAGTTTGGTCAAGTTTTTTCCTCCAACGGGTTTTGTAGAATTTCAAGTTTACATTTTAATTCATCTGCAAATTTCTCTTTGACTGTAATTTCTTGTAGTTTTTCTCTGTTATATGTTGGGTGTAACCTTTGTAGTTTAGCATTGAAAGCTCTCTTAAGTTTTATTTTAAATTTTGCCCAACGAGGAAGTGGCCGCTGTGGCACTCAGCTTCTCTATAGATTCTAACTTGTTGTATGTTTGATGCATTTTTGTTGTTAATTAAAATGTGATCTATTTGATTATAGGTTCTCTTGTCACATGATTTCCAAGTTTGTTTATGTATATCCTTTCTTTGCAGTGTGGTACTGCTGATCTGCAGTCCTTTGGCTTTGGTTGATGACTCTCCATCCATTATCATTTGAAGTTGTATGTAGGCTTTCCATACCGGCAACTTTTTTATGAGTGTGCTTTCTACCTATTTTAGCGTTGTAGTCTCCCAGCACAATCAGGATGTCCTGTTTGGGGGTTTCTTCTATGACATCTTCCAGATCATTATAAAAGTCTTCTTTAATATCATCTTCTTTCTCTTCAGTAGGTGCATGTACATTAATCATCGTTATATTTTTCCATTTACCTTTTATTCGTAATGTACTAATCCTATCATTAACAGCTTTGGGACGCAGAGGTGTTTCCAAGGCACCAGGGCCGGATTATATACTGGCCAAGACCTATTGACGCGTCCTCGTCGAGCGTCCTGGGCAACAGGTCCCTTCGGGGTCCTGGCTAAAGTCAATAGGATCGCCGATTCCTCCGAAGTCGGAGAGTGTCTGCATGTACGGCGAGGAACCACCAGTCTGCAAACCAATAAGCCAGACATGGGATAACGGATGCTCACGCAAACCTCAGGTCCTGTATGACATCACACTGATGTTGGACAACAGGATGCCTTCATCCGACATACATGACTTCGCGTTGGAGCTCAAGCCAACGAACACAAGCAAGCAAGCAAGCAAGCAAGCAAGCATTAACAGCTTTAAAGTATAGAACGTTCCCCCATAACTCTTTTTTGATGACAAATCCTGTTCCTAATTCATGCTTATTTTGGGTGTTTCCTCCATATATATATATATATATATATATATATATATATATATATATATATATATATATATATATATATATATATATATATATATATCCATCCATCCATCCATCCATCCATCATATGCCATGCCGGTAAGCGTGGGCGGTCATGTTCTGCCATCTCACTCGATCACCAGATATATATACTGTGGCGTGAAGGAAAAAGAAATACAATTCAAGATGTCTAAGGTCCGGGTTATCGATAAACAAGACAAAGTTCATTTGTGTCCGGAAGCCTGCCAATGTCTTAATTCCCCCAAGAGTGATCAGAGAATTATTATGGAATACTTCCCCACTCTAACTCGTATGAATAAACAAACTGAGCTTCCGTTTAAAAGGCAGGAGAACTCCTAAGTAGTCACCAGGAAAACCAGAGGAATAAGCTCCACTCCATAATTAAGGTTTTACCCGTGTTATCACTCAGCCACAGGGACTCCAATTAAATAAGTTTACACAATGTCTGTTGGAACAAATAGCGGCTAACTTCATCAACGATTAATGAAACACAAACACAATTTTGATCTTTCAAATGTATTAAATGAACCTCTGGTAGAGTATCAATGTCATGAATCTTTACAAAATGAAATCTTGAAGAAAAAAAATTGGCATTTTTCCACCAGTATACTCTTTCTCGAAATAGTTCGTAATATAATTAAAAATTCTCCCTTTTTCCTTCTCTGCCTGCAGCGAGGAATCTCCACAACAGTTGTCAATAGATGGTACTGTTCTTAAATTTGATTTCACAGGGTATGCGTCAAAGTGTATAGTTCGTAGCTAATACTTAGCCTTTTCCCAGGTGGCATCTAGCACATGGCTGAATACGGCGGTAGAAGGAAAATGGCAATATAACTCTTCAGCGGTGCGAAGGTGGTCTCACATTCATCACTCCAAGAGACGAAAATAACCTCATTCATATAGGCAGTTTGAGGTGTTATACCTCAGCCCTCGAGCCAGACACACATTGTTGCGTAGGTTATCGCAAACCCCCCCCCCCCCCCCCCTAAAAAAAAAAAAAAAAACAGCCTTCCTTCAGCTCTCTATTGATTGAACAAAAACAAATAGCTATATCCCTGCAAAGTCTATCAAATTATTGTGGTGTTATGTTATGTGTGAGTTATTATACAGCAACGGTACAGCCACTGAAATAAACAATTAGAGTTTACATGGATCTTCCATGGCCTCCCTATCAATATTGAAAAGGAAAAATCATGTTACAATTAGCCAAGTCACATCATGTTGCAAAAATCAATCACTGTAACAATCATCTGTGGAAGTAAACGTTAGTTTATAACAAACATATAATGTGACAAATATATGTTGAGTAAAAATGATCGATTAGAAGAATCATTTGTTATGGTAAATGTCGATTAAATTAATCATCTGTTGCGATGGTACGTCATGTTGGTATGACGTCAAACCAGAAACAAACAATTAAGATAACTCAGGGACATACAGTTGAGCAAATGACATAAACAATGAACTGTGTTGTCATCAAGTGGAGACGAATCGCCACAGTGGAATATTGACGTTAACCAATATACACGTCGCCGCATGAATACGATTGTCATGCTCACTCAGAACGTTAATAATAGTAAAAGTATCATCTTGTGCAACGCAGACGTCTTGTTAAGTCCTATCATTTTCCGTCATGTCCATAACTCCTAACAAGACACCAACAATCCAACATGCACAATGTGAAACGCACAACTGAAATAACACACGAATCTTGTCACAAATCATGATCATAAGAATCATCCAGAGAGGCTTTCAGATAGATATCTCATTATGTAAAGGAAAGTTCGAAACCACTGAACGTGAGATTGCCCTTCCAGCCTATCTCCATTATACGGGAGTCAAAGACACAAATTCAAACATCTGTCCCTTTCACAGACATATAGTTGCATCATACACCCCGTGAACCTGCCTTCTGGTGTTCACTCACAATTTGCCATGGCACTGAACGTAAATCACCGTCAGACTAGTTACAGCACAAATTTCATGCTGGACTTTAATGCGACGTCCTGCAAATCACGCACTGTATAATTAGTGTTTTCTTTTACATGAGTAATCATCTTCTGCAACGAATGTATCACTCCCTTGAGTATTCTAAGAGCGAAATTAAGAAAAGATGTGTAAAAGTGAACATTCCTTCGAGACTTTAATAAGTGCACATCATTTCCAGACAGCAACGTACAAAAATAGTTTCTACAGTACGGAGAAGACTTCTTATGAAGTGCAAGAATCAAGACACGGTTGTCACAGCCAAAGATGAGCACATATTGCAAATTACGGAAGCTCTAGAAGTAAAAGATAATGATTTGCTTTTAGAGCAAAATAAACACCTGTAGTTTTCATAATCTTCCATCCTAAGAGATGTGAATCCAAGCATTGCAAGGTACTGGTTAACTTAGCTTGGTAATTCATTAAAAATTTGTTTACAACCAGCAAAAAATCAGTAACCCTCAATAAAATAACACATTTCACTGGCACAAATTTAATAATATTACACGACGCCTTTTTCACATCTTCAGTATCATAAAAGGTGTTTAAAGTGATACACTTACCGTGAAATCCAATAAAGCCTAGGGAAGGTAAAAGAAGAATCGAAATATTAGGATTGACGACATAGAAAAAAAACCGGAAGTCTGTTGTGTCTCTCCGAGTACTGGCTAAGCGAAATGTTGAGATTTCAAACAGTTTCCTCACTTTTTGCTAGGCTGACCGGCTCTGACTACGTCACCGACAATTGCTACCACGTCACAACCACTTCACAATACGCCAATAGTATTTCTCATTTTTGTGAGTGACATGTGTCAACATTTCTATCTCGAAGCTTCATTGTTAATTCTGCTGAGTTTCCTAACAACGACACGTTCACGTTTAGAAATGATTTCACTCCAACCTTGAACTTATGCCGTGTCACTTCAAGGCCGCCCAATCATAATTTGGTTTTGATAGTGCGATACATACTGGTTGCCTAGCGACGACAAGTCTATTTTTACATCTTACTGAATCGGTCACTTGTGTACATTGTTTTTAGGACAAAACTTACTATAATTAGACCTGCCAAGTTATTCTTAGACGTGTCAAACTGGTCCAGCGTTACAGTTTTTGAACTGGGATCTCGCCTTGTACAGAATAACGGGGGATGATTGATGTAAAGTGCGTGTGGGGTGAATGGACGAGTTTAGAATTTTATAATACTTTCAAGGTTAACCGGGTCAGAGAAGAATATGCGGATGTTAGGTCAGAAAGGTGGAGATAGGAATTCCAAAATAATGGCTGGCCCCAAACACAATGGAGGGTATATCACGGAGATGTCAGTATGAGTCATCAGGGCACAGAGTAAAAGTAATAGTAGACGGATAGACAAAGCAAACCCAGAAAAGTAATGCTTGAGGAATTTAGAATGGGGTTAAAAGGGTTTAAATGGTGTCTCTTGGGAGGTCCCGGAGAGAGTGAATATAGAGAGAAGTCTGAGCAAATTAGGGACAGTTGAGTTTTGGCGGAGCTGAGTTGTGGCGGAGTTAGGGACAACTCTGCCTGGTGGTTTTCAGACAGTTTAGTTGGAGTTAAGTTAGGGAAACTTAGCTAGTGAAGTTGAATTTTGTTACTAAGGGAGGAAACGTAGCTGGAATGTAAGTTTGAGTTAAGCCAGGGAGACTTAACGGGGACAGCTGATTCTGAGACTAAGTAGTGGAGACTTAGCCAGGCTTTCAGCGGCAGTAGTTTTTTTGGCTATGTTAAGGAAAATAGCCAGTGATTCAGTGTTTGGGCTACGCCAAGGAAATTAGTCAGTTATTCGTGGTCTGGGCTGAGGAGGGAATCTCAGCCAGGTATTAAGTGAGTTTGGACACTGGAAAGAGTCCGAGGCAATTAAGTGATATTACAAGGCTGAGCAAAGACAGTTGTGTTGATGTACCTGTACTGAGATTACTTATGGAAATGGTGTCATGTTTTTTCATCATATATATGTGTCAATAATAACATTATGTGCGCGGAAACGATGTTATCCAGTGTCTATAGATGTGCATAAGTAAACTTGCAGATTGTTCGTACAGACATACCACTAGACACAACCACAGCCACTTCTATCTGTCATAACCTTGTGATAATTGAATTTTGTAATATATCATATACCAACAAGTATGAGAGAAACATATTTCAGGACATAGAGGAAGATAGTAAGTTTGACAACGCCAACTATGATGAGGATACCAGCAGACTTGGGCGCAAGAGCCGCTTAGATAAAACATAAAATAGAATGTTGAACTAAGAGAAGCCTCAACAACAGTCATTTGATACTCCCAATAACACCATGGCAAGAACTGACACAAACAACACATTGCTACTAACGATGAATGTACGTTACACAGACGAGAGAGAGAGAGAGAGAGAGAGAGAGAGAGAGAGAGAGAGAGAGAGAGAGAGAGAGAGAGAGAGAGAGAGCGGTTACAACAACAGTGAAAAGAAAACGTGGAGATAATCCAAACCCTACTCATGCCCGAGAAATAGTCACCCCCAGAGAAGTCACCTCAGACAGTCTCGGACCCTGGGTCTAGAAATACAAGTTTGCCCTATGCGCCTTATAACAACCAATCGCCGAAACAGAAGAATAGAGTTAGGTAAGGAAAACATTGGGAAGATTTGACTGTAGTCTAACGCAATGTTTCACTTACCACCATGCAACTACTGTCATATATTCCCAATGCTTCGCTAACCGCTCTGCGATTACAGTCAATTATTCCTAAAGTTTCATTTATCGCCATGCGACTACCATCATATATTCATCATCACATACCAGTATGCTAAACATTGGGGATATGTGACACTAGTCCCACGGTGGTAAGTAAATCATTAGAAATATGTGAGGTAGTAGCAGAGCGGTAACCGACCCATTGGGAATATATGACAGTAGTAAGTGTAACATAAATAGTATCTGACGAGGCTACCGTCGGCTTGAGTTGCGGGATAGAGTATCATCTTTCAAAAGACCAGGGTAAGGTAAACCTATTTAACAAGAGCACGTAGTGGACGGAGCTAGAGAGCAGCCGACATATAGTTGTTAATTTTGGTCTCAAGTTCTACGACGGTATGCAGAGGATCTCATTGCAGAGACAGCGATGCTCGTCATCAACCAGTGTAGTTACTGCCAAGAAAGAAAGCAATGGCACTCTACCTACCTGTGACATTTTGCATTTTCAGTACCACAATGAATTTTCAAAACTGCAGCTTGAAAGTTAAAACACAAATTCCCAGACGGAGATATTATTCTAAGTCCAGCCCAACGCCTGTTGATTCTGTTACCAATGCAATGGTTGGAATAACACATTAAGCCCAGGTATTCTCTCAAGCGTATTTTCTTTAGCCCAGGAGACCTATTATTTTACGACAGACAGTGCTTCAAGGGAATTCACGATGCCCTAAACTACAGGATAAAGTAATTAACTTACCTGGTAAACTAGACATAATATCATGGAGAGTTTAGAGAGAGAAAGAGAGAGAGAGAGAGAGAGAGAGAGAGAGAGAGAGAGAGAGAGAGAGAGAGAGAGAGAGAGAGAGAGAGAACGAACAGACTTTATTTTCAAAGGATAACAAATTGGGCACGCAGGCCCGTCTTACATTCGGCCCTTCCAATCACTCATCTTTCTTTCATCAACAGTGCATAGGAAAAAAAAACATTGTCACATGGATTTGTAAACATAAACAATGCATATTACTATGTTATGAGATACATCAACCACCCACCTACACATCTCCCATTCACTCCAACTCCACCACCCAACCACACACATACCCACACACATATACATGCCCCTACCCATCCACCACATCCCTACACCTACACATCTCCCCACCCACACACACCTCTCACCCACCACACAACCCATCCACCCACACCCCAAGCACACATACATTCCCCAACCCACACATCCCCCACCCACACACATCCACCCACCTACACACATATCCTCTACCCGTCCCATTACCCACCAACAATCACTCACCCACATATCCTCCTCCACCCACACACCTCTAATCACCCAGCCAAACACACATTCCTCAGCCACACATTCCCCACACACACACACGCATCTCCCCGTCAACTCACATATTCCGCACCTACCCACACACAAATTCCGCACCCAGCCACATAATCTCCCATCTCCCCCAGCCCACTCACAGATCCCGAGCCCACCACTACAAACATCCCCCACCATCTCCTAACCTACACACACTCACCCACCCACATATCCTCTACCCACCCACACATCCTCTACCCACCCATCCCCCAACCAAACATCCCTTAACCACACACCCTTACTCATATACAATCACCCACCCACACATCCTCTACCCAACCACACATCCTCCACCCACCCATCCCCCAGCCACACATCCCTTAACCACACACCCCTACCCATATAAACAAACATCCCAACCCACGCACAATCTCCCCGCCCATACACACATCCCTCACACACATCCCCACCCACCAAAACATCCCCCATTCACAAACACACACCTCCCATCCACGCACACACAACCCACACATACATCCCCAACCCATACACTCATCCCCTCACACATCCCTAGACACACGTACTTATCCCTCAACCACTAACACCCACACATCCCTCACTCACTCATGAAAACATACATCTCCTATCTACCCACCCACACTCACACACCCCAACCACCCATCTAAACACACATCCCCCACCCTCACACACATCCTTCACCCACCCGCACACCCAATCACACCCCACCCACCCACACATACATCCTTTATCCACACCCAGCTCCCCTCCCACGCAACTCCACACCCACACACATCCCAAAGACACATCCCTCACCCACACACACATCTCCCCACACATCTCCTACCCATCCACACATCCCCCAACTACAATCACCCTCACTACCCACACATACATCCTCCATCCAGCCACACACACCCCCACCCAGCCGGACATATCCCCTACCCACACACACATCCCCAAATCCATCACCCACACCCATCACGCACCCCTCCCCCAACCCACACACATCCCCCACACACATTCACCCACACATCTCGAGAGAGAGAGAGAGAGGGGGGGGGGGGAGAGAGAGAGAGAGAGAGAGAGAGAGAGAGAGAGAGTTTAGAGAGAGTAATCGGCCTATGTGCTTATAAACTACCACATAATTCATCCTGTGGCAGACAGCATGAAAATTTGATTCATAAAGGTGTTTTGTGATTCGATTGGATTTTATTCTAGGTGCCGGCTGTTAATGCAGGTAAGAGTGAAGGCTTATAATCACCCAGTTTATATCGTTTGACTATCTGGTAGAATAGAAATGAACCCAGTCAATTAATATGCCTTTCTACGTGGAGAATAAAGTATTATTCTATCTCATTAAGTATATTAATGAGCTCTGTCACATGAAGGGACAAATTCTGAAGGATATAATGATTAGTTCCCTTGGATAATAAAGTAAAACTGGATTGTCTGTCTTTGATCATTACACGCACTTGCTGAACGATGAGATTCGGATTTAATGAAATATATTAAATTGCTTAATCTACCTATTAATGAGAGAATCGTCTGCTAGAAAGATATATAGGCAAGATAGCTTAGGGTACAGACAGTAGATTTTCTGCCAGGTGTACTAATGGTTACTTCAGTATATCATTCTATCTATTACATGTGCATGAAATATATCTATACATACATATTAATGTGTGTATAATGACTCTGTCAATATTATATACGACCCTTTACCCTGAAGAGGAAATAGTTACCAGACGTTATGACTGTGCCAGTTTTAATAGGAGCTATAACAATAAACTAGACCAAGGGGTATTTAAAGGTGCGACTGAGTATAATGGACGGTGCACAAAAAGGGATAAGACCTGTTTTGCCGACATGAGATGATGCTCACATAGATCTTGTGGATATATGTCGGTAATGGACACGTTTATTCATGAGAGTGACAACACTTAGCGGGGACGGTCTGGCTGACTTACACCTGTGTAGTAGTATACGTTCCCGTTTCCAATTTTTTTTGTGAGGATGAGTACATTGGTGTTGTACGTTTTATGTTAACAGATGTAGGTGTTGGTCTTGAGATTACAAATGGTGCCCTAAACTGGGAACATCTATGTACTGAGTGTCGAATTCATCCGAGAAAGATGGGTCTTCCACTTAGTGTTACAATGAACAGCAGAGGACCGTTCATCGATAATTGCCATTGAGGACTGCTCAGTGCCACTCAAGAAGCCAAATGAGGGGCATGCCAAACCCATGCATCCTCATTAACAACCAGAAGCCAACAGTGTGCACCCAATGGAAATACCCAGTTCCAGTCAAACAAAGGACTCTAACACTGGCTACCCAGCCAGATGAACATTTATCAGCAGTACTTAGAATATCTAAAGACCCGAGGACATTCATCATTATTAGAATCAACCAGAACTTTATGATAGTCTAGATGTGATTGATATATGGACAAAGATATCAGGTGTGTAATAATGATTTTGTACACTGTGATGCCCCCTGAGCATATTATTTTTCCTCCACTTAACCAATATAAAATTATAATCTTATTACCCTGTGTTACTCAGTTGTTGTTGTTTTTAATCAGAAAGGTGCATTATGGTATCAATCAATAGTATGATAATCCTTCATCATTGGACAACAAACTCCAGAGAGCAGGTGGCAGGGATACTACTAGCTTTCAATCTAACTAGAGTGATATTTATGGTCTATGAATGCAGTGACTTCCATGTGCTCTCCTATCCTTCTACTGGAAAACCTACCTTAATACCTTAGTGGAATCTAAACATATGTGTCTGGTACAGTACTAGTGAATCTTACGAGCCATTTCTGGTTTTCCATTAGTAGTCGGCAAAGACGATTTGGGGATATCTATCTCCCATTTCTATTTTACATACCACACCACCTTCTTTACAGATGTCAAGAATGCCGTGAATCATCAGTTGATAGAAAGTCAGGCACATTAAATGGGTGCTCCATAAGAGCGGCCTCGCCCGGAAGGGCGTACCGGATTACTCTAGCTAGACCATCAGCATAAATTGTAAGAAAACATATATTGTGGTCGCCAAAAATAAGAAAGAATTACCGTAATGTAACCAAGTAAATGGGAAAATTCTTAAACATGTACGACTATTTCGGAATCGTCATAAGATCTGATGGATGGTGCTTTGTAGATATTGGAATATGAATCCGCGTCTGGTGTTCGTTGTCTCGGATGGCTGTGTGAGGTGCACCCAATCGGAAACCCAAGCCGACGCAAGTTAGCGAGGCATGCGTTTCGAGAATGTGACTGCAGCGCGAAGCCGGTCACCATTTGAACAGGCGACAGTGCAGTTATTGTAAGATGTTTCGACGAAAGTCTCTATAAGCTCTCTCTCTCTCTCTCTCTCTCTCTCTCTCTCTCTCTCTCTCTCTCTCTCTCTCTCTCTCTCTCTCTCTCTCTCTCTCTCTCTCTCTCTTTGGAAAAAAAAGTGTTCAAAGCAAGCTTCGGCTGCCAGAATAATGGTGCATGGAATAATGGAATAGGGCCTCTGTTCTATTTTGTTGGTTTTCGGAACTGGAGTTAATGATTAGCTGGCATCCCACGACCACACGTGCTAATGGGCAAGGACAGGCTGCACGGGCTCTCCCCACCGAGGGCGGGCGGGCTTGAGAGTGGACAAGGTGACAGCAAAGAGACAAGCGTAACATCAGGGATAACTAATGTGACCGAACGTCTCCACGGCAGAAAGTATCCAGAAATTAAAGGTCCGAAATACTTGGGGAAGGGGGTTTACTTCTGACGATCAGAAGCCCCTGCCGTGTTTGCTACGCATCGGAGTTTTTATGATTAACGTGTGGCTAGTCCACCAGACATTTCTGGAGAGACGGAATGCTGCTGCGGCTGCTACAGCACGGTAGAAAACTATCTCCACCGGTGAAACGGTGGGGCCGACAGCGGACCGGGCTGATAACCCCTAACGCTATATAAACCTCATCAAAATAATAATGGAAGTACAATATAATGAAAGATTCCCCCAGGATCCCGCGAAAGCGGGGGAGAATGAAGGATTCATTGGCGACAACACGGAGACGACACGGACCGTCCAATCGACCATGATTTTAGACCAACGACCGTTGGGCTATCCAAGCGTTTGTGGTAAAAGCTTTGACACCTTACCGAGGAATGAGATTAGGCTGGACGGAAGAAGTGCGAGAGTACGGAACAGGAGGCACGACAGCGCTGTCCTGAAAGGAATGATGAGACACAAGAGGTTATCAGCTAAGGTGAACCCCACAGACAACCCTAGAGTTCTGCAGCTGATAATACTCAAGTCGAGGTCACCTATGATGTACCCGAGCAACCTTCCGGAAGGGTGAAGATCAAGTTCCTTAATGCCACCAGGAAGGAATAGTGGGCGTCATTGAGACGATACGTTGCCCCGTGTTTTAGAAGAAGAGATAAAAGACACACTCTTGAGGAGCAGTTGGTAAAGTTCGGAGAAATTGTCTACTTCCACTCGCTGAGACAATTTGATAGCAGCGAGAGGAGGGAAGCAGTTCTGCCGCAGAAAACCAGGCGGCAGAGACTGCTGGAGGAGGTGAGGAAACAGAAGAACACCGCTCGGAGACAGTGGAAATCGGCGGACGATCATGAGAAGGAGGGCTTGCGCCAGGTGTGGCAACATCTGAAAGCCAGACACAATGCCCTGTCCTGAGCGGAAAGGTTCTGCAGAAACAGGCGAAAAACATGAAAGGAAGGTGAAAGGTTCTTCCGGGAACCATACGAGTTTGCACGGGACTTGTTCGAGCAGCCGCGATCCGGCTTCCTCGATGTCAGCAAGGAGGAATTGGAGAACCACTTCGTGACGACGAGCCAAACGGAACGTCCCACTCGGAGAGATCGAAGGGCTCAAAAGCCCGGCAGAACCAACGTTGGAGTTCAATGCCAGGCCTCCGATGTGGAGCGAGGTGGTTGCGGTAGTGTAGAAAGCGAGAGGTAAGTCAGCACCGGGGCTCTACGGTGTGCCTTATACAGTCTATAAAAAATGTCAAAAGATGCCAGAAAGTCCTTATGAACCTACACCGGATACTGGGATCCGCGTGGAAGCAGAAGTATGTCATCACGGAGTGAAAGACGGCCAACAGAATCTACATTCCAAAAGAGCAAAACTCTGCCGGCATTACCCAATTCAGGCCGATCTCTCTTCTGAACATTGAGAGGAATATATTCTTCTCGATTATGGCCAGTCGAATCACGAAGTACTTGATGGGGAACAAGTACATAGAGACAGTGGTTCACAAAGGGATGGCTACCTGGAGTCCCGGGTTTCTCGAACACAGTACCATGATCTGGGATGCTATCCAGAGAGCGAAGACGAAGAAGGAGGAACTCCACGTGATCTGGTTGGATCTGGCTAACGCCTATGGGTCAGTCCCACACCAGTTGTTGTGGCATGCACTCAAGGCTTATCACGTGCCCGAGAAAATAACGGAAATGCTAATGCGGTACTTCTCGGACTTCTCTCTTCGGTTCTCGACGAAAACGTTCACGACCAGATGGATCGACCTGTAAGTGGGTATTGCCATGGGATGTACGATTTCGCCGATAGGCCTACTATTTGTCATGTACCACAATGTAATATACAAGTAAATGGGAATATTCTTCAACAAGTGAATACAATTATCTCGGAACAGTCATAACATCTGATGGAAGATGCCTTGAAGAGATTAGAACAAGAATCTATAACAGAGCAACCTGTTATGAGGTTGTAGGGCATGGAGGGCTAGCTGGTGCGCAATATAAGGATATATTAGTGAACAATGCACGGGTGAGCACCGTGGTTAGAGGTAGCCATGGGGGGTCGTGAAATGACAACAAAGCTAGTTACGGCAGAGCGGAGTTTGACCACCAGCTGGCTAGGTCGTGAAAGTTGGTTTTCCATCCAGAATATGTTTAATTGAGCGGAGCAGTTTTTTTTTGTAAACCTTTGGTAGTCCTTTTAACATAAATGTTATTCAAGTATATGCCCCAACAGGAGAGTCCAGTGAAGATAGTGTAGAGGAATTTTATAATGACATAGAGTCTGCTTTAAAGAAATGTAAAAATTCAGAAATAAACATCATAATAGGGGACTTCAATGCAAAAGTAGGAAATCAAGGGGATAGATACACAGTAGGAAACTATGGCTTAGGAGAGAGAAATGAAAGAGGATACAGACTAGTAGAGTGGGCAAAAGAACAGGAAATGATTGTAGGAAACACCTGGTTCAAGCAACACCCTAGAAGATTATGGACCTGGAGGAGTCCTGATAGCAGGATTAGAAACCAGATTGACTACATTCTCATTAGCAGAAGATTTAGAAACGCGCTAACAGTAGCAAAAACAGTTCCCAGTGCTGATTGTTATAGTGACCACAGACTACTCACAGGAACATTGAGGATAAAGTTGAAGAAAGTCAAGTATACAACAGGGAACACTAAATATGATTTGTGTACATTGAGTAATGACAAGGAAATACAAAACAAATTCAACATAGAAGTACAGAACAGATTTGAAATATTGTCTGATCTAGAGATCCTATTCCAGGATGTGGATGATCAATGGGAAATGTTAAAGAATTCAATCAATGTGGCTGCAGAAAAAACTATTCCAAAAATAAAGAAGGTGGGTCGTAAGAAATGGATGACAGAGGAAATTTTACACTTAATGGAAACAAGAAGACTCAACAAAAATAATCCTGCCAAATATGAAGAAATTCACAGACAAGTCAGAATATTATGTAGGAAGGCAAAAGAATCATGGTTTGAGGAAAAGTGCTTAAAAATTGAAAAACAACACAACAGTCAAAATACCAAATTAGTGCACAAAAGAGTTCAGGAACTTACTAATAAAAGAACAAGTACATCAACAGGCTGTCTAAAAACTAAAGATGGCAAAGCCATAATAGAAAAAGATCAGATTCTACATGTATGGACAGATTATGTGAAAGACCTGTATAATGATAACAGAGAGGAACAGTATGCTATTAGATTTAATAATGAAGGACCAGCAATTTTAAAGATGGAGGTTCAAAATGTTCTTAAGCATATGAAAGCTGGCAAGGCCCCCGGTGCAGATAACATCACAACAGAAATGATTAGAGCTCTAGAAGAATTTGGACTAGAGCAAGTCACTAGACTGCTGAACACATTATATGATACTGGAGATATATCTTCTGAATTATGTAATTCTGTATTTATTGCAATCCCAAAGAAATCAGGAGCCTTAGAATGTGATCAACATAGAACAATTAGTATAATGAGTCACATCACAAAGATTTTGTTACGAATTATCATGCAAAGAGTGAGGAAGAAAATACAACCTGAAATAGGGGAAGAACAATGTGGTTTTGTAGAAGGAAAGGGTACAGTAAATTCTGTGTATATGCTGCGAACAGTTATTGAACGTGCTTTAGAAGTAAACAAGGATATACATCTTTGCTTTATTGACTACACAAAGGCTTTTGATAGAGTTAGACATGTCAACATTGTGGATATGCTTGCAGATCTACAAATTGATGGGAAAGACATTAGACTTATAAAAAACATATATTGGAAACAACAAGCTGCCATAAGGATTGATAATGAAGTAGGACAATACCAACCTATTAAGAGAGGTGTTAGGCAGGGATGTGTAATGTCTCCAGATCTTTTTTCCCTATGCAGTGAAAATATTTTCAGAAATGTAGAAGACCTAAATGGAATCAGCATTGGAGGACGAAACATTAGATATAGATATTAGATAACATTAGATATGCAGATGATACAGTATTGATTGCAGACAATGCACAGGATCTGCAACAATTAGTAGACGCTGTGGTTGTACACAGTGAGCAGCTGGGGTTGGAATTAAATTGTAGGAAGACACAGGTTATGGTCGTCACTAGGAAGAACGAAGTACCACAATGTAATATACAAGTAAATGGGAATATTCTTCAACAAGTGAATCGGTTCAATTATCTCGGAACAGTCATAACATCTGATGGCAGATGCCTTGAAGAGATTAGAACAAGAATCGCCATTGCGAAAGTAGCCTTTAGCAAGATGAAAAACATTCTGACCAATAAAATGATGTCAATTGAAACGAGAAAAAGAGTGTTGAGGGGATACATAGAGCCTGTTCTTTTGTATGGATGTGAAACTTGGACAATGTGCAGTCAAGCAGAAAAACATCTGATGGCTGCAGAAATGTGGTTTCTGAGGAAAATGCAAAGAATACCATGGACAGACAGAAAAACCAATGAACAAGTACTACAAGAGACAAATGAAAATCGTAGATTGATTAGAGAAATTAGACGTAGACAGTCAAAATTTTTTGGACATGTTATGAGAAGAAATGGACTGGAGAACTTAGTGACAGCTGGCAAGATCGAAGGGAACAGACCAAGAGGAAGACCGAGAGGAAAATACCTGGATGGCTTGGCCACATGGCATGGACGAGACAGGAACACTGAGCTGATCCACGACTCTGGTGATCGAGTGAAATGGCGAATCATGACCGCCCACGCTTTCCGGCATGGCACATGATTGATTGATTTGGTAGTCCAATGCCTTGTATGATGCCGTGCCTTCTTTTGTATGAGGAACGAACAACCAATAAACCATGAAACTTGGATGTCGCCGGCCTTTGTTCTTATTTCAATAGAGCGTCGACTTGAACCATGACCCATTGTACGACACGGATAATCTTGCCTCCCCTACGCTGCTACAGGGGTAGGTAATTTGGTGCCGTGACCAGGGGGATCCTGACCTGGGTTGTCGCGGAGTAGATCTACAAATTGCGGCACGTTTTAAGATTCCTTCAACGCCTGTCCAGAGGCGAAATTTCGGAACGTTTTAAGATTTCTTCAACGCTTGTCCAGGGACGAAATTGCTGTACGTCTTACACTTTCGTCGATGCCTGTCCAGGGGCGAAATTTCGGCACATCGTGTTAGAAAGGCCCAACCATGGGTGGCAGTTGCATCCAGTCGTTTGTCGCATCGTGTTAGAAAGGCCCAACCACGGGTGGCAGTTGCATCCAGTAGTTTGTCGCAGCGTGTTATGGTGTGCCACGGGTGGCAGTTGCATCCAGTCGTTTGTCGCATCGTGTTAGAAAGACCCAACCACGGGTGGCAGTTACATCCAGTCAGTTGTCGCATCGTGTTAGAAAGGCCCGGCCAAGGGTGGCTGCTGTCGGTTGTCGTCAAAATCGCTATCCTCGAGAAACTTTTAATGGGTGAACTGGAAAGATGGAACAACAACAATTGTGACTGGGTTTGTAAGGTGTAACTGGAACTTTTATATAGATTTAGTAGAGACCACCCAAATATAGACTTAGGACGCGTGACTGCATGATTGGGAGAGTTAAAAGTGACAGTCAGCGAGGTTGAATGTTTTGTACACTGGTTACAGAGTAGAACTAATGTAAGAAATGATGGGATAAAAAAGAATAACAAGAATAACCGAGGACAGCCACTGGTTATTGAAAACAGAAGGCAGCATAACCTTGTATATAGAAGCAGTTACGTTGAGCCAGATATGACTAGAGTCAGGAACGGCGACAATAGAAACAGGTATGAAAGGTTAGGCTGGTATAATGATAAAAGATACAGAAATGTGCCTGAGAGAAATCTTTCAAGGAAACAATGGGGTTGGCCCTCCCATAGTGCGACCACAAGAAAGAGGCGTGATGACTGGTTCGAGCAAAGACAGAGACGATATTTAAATTCAGGGTTGAAGGACAGAGTTGAACACACAAATAAGATCCCAAATGCTTCTAAGGTGGTTGCAAATGTTAGGGTTGGACAGGAAAAGAAGATGTTATTGATAAATAAATAGACCGGGGGGCACAGACGCAGACAGGTAATACGAGAGAGAATACTACTCAGACTCAAATAGATACCGTAGACAAGAATACCCAGGTACAACCAGCTAGCAAAATAGCAAGAGAAAGTCAAACAACTAAGATAGTAGAATTTATACAACCAACTCAAGTGAAATTAGAAAAGGTTGCGCCAGTTAAAATTGAAGAGACTGTTCCGGCAGAGCATAAGCCGTTAAAACCAAGAAACACCAGGAAAAACATTTAAAAAATGCTAAGGCTATGTCTACAACAAGTTTGTTGGTGAATGTAGGTACGACTGATGTATCAGATTCCTCAGAATGGGACATTGAATATATCCCGGACCGGAGTATGAAAGGTGGCAGAAATATGAAAAATGTCAGGTGTGTTAGTTCCGACTATAGAGATGTTACCTCCTCGTCTGCGGTAATATATGGTAAACAGGTTGATGGGACTATTATTAGTGAATCTTCGGAGGACGAAATAGGTAGATATAAGAGATATAGCGAATATAGTGAGCAGACTGACGCGGTAAAGACACGAACAGCAAATAGAGGTAAAAGAAAGAAAACAGTTAAGAAGAATAAAAGTACTAGGGAGGTAGCAGGATTAGAAATTAACCCGACGTGTACAGGAGATGACGCGAGAAAGATAAAAGAATATATGATGTTAAGGCCTGAATACCTTACCGATAGATATTAGGAGGCAATTTGCTACGATTAGAACTTAAAACTGGAATGAAGGTGAGCTGTTTAGTGATAGAAAGCGTCGAGAGGTTCTAAGACGTTGGCAAAACGGTTTGTGTGTGTAGCGGGTGTAGGTGTAAAATGCTTGCCAAAAGAATATAGTGTGAATTTAGAGCTGGGTGGCCCCGAATTACCATTCCTGATTATGTTCCAGAATTTTACATGTTTAGTTAGTGACAATTGAGGATTTATGAGGAGGGTGCACGGTTAGAAAGAGCAGGGGGTATACGGGAGGATTGAAGTATTTTGTAATTGAGGTTGGAGTAATTCGAGTTTGATGCGAGTTACTGTCGCAAATAGACAAACCGAGTAAGTGATATATGATGTTGGGTGGGGGGGGGGGGGCTGGTATAGCTCAATGGTGTTATTTTGTACGGTGAAGAGTGAAAAGCGGTGGAGAATCACAGCAATTGATATATAATTTTAGGGTTGGTGTGACACCGTCTTGTATTTTGTCAATTGTAGTACTTGAGTATAGAAGAGCGAGCGTATCGATAAGCGAATGAGTCATGGAGTTATGATAGATTGAGAAGTGCGGCTGTTATAGCTTGACAATAGTGTGAGAAAAGTGACAAGAGGGAAACGGTAGAAAGATTGTTTTTACGAGAAAAGAGAGTGGTTGAATATCGGAGTAATCTGTCTAGTTGTGTTATAGATACGTAGAGAGTGTCCTTAAGTGTATAGTGTGCATAATGTGGACAACCCTGTGTTCGTTGTGGTGTTTAGAGAGTGAATAATGTGGAGCTTTGAAATGTTTTTTGTCTGGAATGCACGGATAGAACGATGTGGGGTTCTTAATAATAGCGCATTGATGTACAGCAAGACGGCTAATATAGCTCAGAGTTGGAGAGCAGTGAGAAGTGAGACTGTGTATGAATCACTAGAAAAGATGCACTGTCTGAGTGAATATAATATACGCGTGCTGAAAGGAAAAGTTGACAGTACGCTTATGGTGCGTTGAGTGGTGTCACAGCCTCACATAAGGGCGGTAACCAACATAAAGTAAGAGATAGTGGCGAAGGGCAAAAACTCCCGCTCAAGGGAAAGAAGTGAGTCACTCAAAGGCTTGAAGAATCCAGAGCCTTCTCGAAGGACTGGTCAGTGTGTCCACTGTCCCGTGGACACTGATGTGGCCCGCCGATTACGGGGTCCACGAGAAACTCGGATAGAGTTACCACCCGTGTCGGATTGCGACACGTGTGAAAGGGGAGAGACAGACAGGACATCGGAGAAGCAACAGGGCTTACCTTAGGGGGACTTGATAGTTCAGACCCATGTGTATTTAAGGGTCGTAGACATATGCTAGATAGTTGCTTAGAATTGTTTGTTATAATCATGTGTGATGTAAAACCTCTGTGATACGCAACTTGTCAAGTTCGGGCTTGTCAAAACCCACTTCGCCAGCGCACTGTATATATTATATAAATAAATGTTGCTATGTTGTATCTAACGGAGTTTGTTGCCTGTGTGAGCCCGAGTTCAGATCCCCTAGAGATCTAAGACTGTGACAGGCTATTTGGGGGCAATCGCCGGTTTTGGCACAAGCTTTACGTTCAGAGAGCTCTTGGTTGCCAAGTAAAAAAATTAATTAAATTATATCAAATTTAATACAGAACAAGTTTAAAAAAAAAAACTCTGCAGCTATCTAGTAATGAACTAGTATTAGTCCCTCTTCAGATAAATTTCAAATGATGTTAATATTATGAAATTTGACATGACTGTGACATTTACGTGACTGTTACTAATTTTTTTTTGATTCCAACAGCAGATTGTTCCGCGAATTATCGGGTGTACGTATCCTATCCTCCAACAGTGGCGAGAGAAGAAGACTACATTCGCAAGTTCAGGGAAAATAAGATGAGTTTCATATCATGCTCATTGCAACCCTAAGCGGTACTTACCATCATCCATTCATGTAACATTGTTGCTTTGCATTGATTTGTATGTATATTCATAACCTCATAACCAACAAAACTTTTCATGTGTATTTGCTCATGTAAACATTAAGGGAAATAACTAAATTTTATATTTCCCAACTATTTTCTAAGGGATTTAATTTCAGTAAATTTAACAACAACTAAAAGACAAAATGTCAACGTTAGAACAATGTATTGAGTTAGGTATTAGATTAGGATATAAAGAGGAGAAACTGTTAGAATTGGCACAAAAGCCGCATTCAGAAAATATGGCACGAGAGAAAAGAGCAATAGAACGAGAAGAGAAGAAAATGCAACTGCAAGCTGAAGAAAAGAAAATGGAACGGCAGGCTGAAGAAAAGAAGATGCTAATTGAGGCAGAGGAGAAAAAGATGCAGATGCAATTGCAGGCTCAAGAGAAACAAATGGAGCTGGAGGCCGCTGCCAAACAAGCCCAATTAAATGCGGATACACAAATAAGACTAAAACAAATGGAAATTGATTCCAACTTAGAAATGTCAGTAAATAAAATGAGAAGTAAGGAAGAGGAACAAAAATACAAAAAATATAAAGGCCTTGTTAAATCGTTTTGCTCAGGAGATTCTATCAGCGCATACTTAGAAAACTTTGAGTGTTTAATGACCTACCATAAGGTCGCAAAAATCGACTGGTCATTTATCTTGATGAGAAATATAGCACTTGAGCCCTTAAAAGTAATAGAGACAGTTCCACAAGATATGAGGAAAGATTATGATTATTTAAAGCAAAGAATACTTCAACATTTCTCACTAGATACAGCAGGCTATCAACAACAGTTCGCAAAATTAGCCCCACAACCTAATCAAACCTTCATAGACTACGTGTCTACAGTTCAGGATATATGTACAAAGTGGATAACCTCAGCAAAAACAAATAACAACCATGACAAACTGAAAGAACTCATTATAATTGACAAAATTATTAATACAATTCCAACACCTTTTTCTAAATTTTTGAAACAAATGGATTATAAAACTATCCAAGAGGTAGAAGCCAAGGGGAGCGCATTTTTTTTTACAGCGAACCGCGATATTTTCCAGTTAAACATGAGCCAAAATGAAACAGCGGCAGTTACAAACACTAGATACTCAAAACCAACTGAAAATAAGTTCAAACAACGCTCGAAGTTCACGAAACCAATCAAGTTCCAGTATTGTCATCTGACACACGAAGAGTACGCGATGTGTGACAAATCACCGAATTATCCGCATCATCTCCAAATGATAGTGGAGAAACAAAAGAACAAGAGAAATGCGTATCAGAGAGCCGTCAAATGCTATTTTTGTGCCAGCTATGGACATTATTCACGATTTTGTGAAGGGCGAAAGATAATGAAGCAGGCCAATGCCGCACTAATTGACACTTCCTCAGAGGAAGAGATTGAACAACTGAACGAATGTGACAACCAGAATGAAAGTTTGAATGAGCTAGGGAATGCAGTGCAAATCATTGACACCATTACAGATAACAAATGTAACACCTGTAGAAAATTTCAGCTGGATACAACGTTGTTATGCGGCCACACAATCCCAGTTTCTAACGAAATGGCCAACGCAGCCTTATCATCAACAGGCAAATTAAATTTCACAACAGGTTTTGTAAATAACAAAAAGGGCACATTAATAATTCACCATACAAGAAGCTGTGATATTTTATTCTGTGGCATAGAACAGTGTAACTCTACACCTGCTAGAGAACTTTTATTTAGAAGTAATAACACCCCAGTGAATAGATTACGTATAACACCCACGAACTTGAAACTTTTAGAACCTTATACTACCAATTACCAAAGCTCTAGAAACAATCCGAGCGATAGATAATATCTGTGAAATGATTTCAACCAGTGAACTGACAGTGATCATGAAAGCATTAAGAACACCTTATACTCGACATTAAGAACATTGCATACTTGCTGTTGCTAAGAAACTGTGCAAACAGCCAGAATAGAACTACGTCGATTACAACATTCAAGAGACAGCCATATTATCCGTTAACATTCATGGCATGACACGCGGACAACAGGAGGACAACGCACACATCGTCGTTGGATTTAGTTAGTTAGTTAATTAATTTAGTAGTATTTAAGATGTATTATACTTGTGTTGAATTATGTATATAAAATATGTCAACCTATAACTTGTATATTTTCTACCATAATATTACAGGTATTTCCACTCATAGGCGAAATATTCTTCCTATGCAATTTTCTTTATTTAAATTATAAACCATTTTTCGAGTACTCGTACAAAAAGTACTTATTACCTTAAAGGGAACATATCGCCTAACCCGTTTTTCTAAGGGCAATAACACTTACCTCAACTTTACTTAGATATTTTAACGAAATACTATATTGTATGAAAGATGTGTGAATGACAGGGTGAATGAATTAAATGAGAGAGCGATATACTGAGCGGACAAATTGTACGCAAAACGTATTTATTTTAATTTGTCTGCGTCTTTCATGTAAAATGTATTACCTGTCTAAATTGTTGATACATATTTAGTATTTAAGACACTACATCTAAGCGCCACTGCTTGGAATGCCCGATCATGCATTACACACATTGGGGTAATTCATGACAAAGGATATCCCAACTCGTGACGCTTGGAGATAAACCACACATTGAGCACACACTTTATACAAAACTCAAAACTGAACACTAACAATTAAAATACAGTCACTTTATTAGAAGCAGCAACATATTAGTCAATACACTAACAAGCCAACAGGGACACAGGTAGTCAAAGGGGATAAAACAACAGCGTAACTACATATTCAGCATTATACAACATACGAAAGTAAAAGTGTATTGAAATGCACACACAGGACAAGATTTGCAGGTGCACTTAATTAGCCAAGACTTCTGTCTTGTTAATACTCTCTTACACAGAGTTTAATTATCTTGGTATCAGTGGGATACTTGAGAAGGACGGGTTGTAAAAACAACTAGGAAACGTCACGTAACTTCGGTCAGATAAGCATTTTTAAGGACACAGAAGAGATAGACCTCTTCAGCAAATCATCGTGAAGTGGTATATGGGAGAATACATGAGTGTTGATGCAGATATGTAGATTGCCAAGTTACTATCCACCAAACTACAAACACCGACTTTATGTGATTCTGTGACAGAATTAGTACAAAACTAATTACTTTATAATAACCCATCAAATCAAGGGGAAGAGGGATCTCCTGTCACAGCCTCACATAGGGGCGGTAACCAACATAAAGTAAGAGATAGTGGCGAAGGGCAAAAACTCCCGCTCAAGGGAAAGAAGTGAGTCACTCGAAGGCTTGAAGAATCCAGAGCCTTCTCGAAGGACTGGTCAGTGTGTCCACTGTCCCGTGGACACTGATGTGGCCCGCCGATTACGGGGTCCACGAGAAACTCGGATAGAGTTACCACCCGTGTCGGATTGCGACACGTGTGAAAGGGGAGAGACAGACAGGACATCGGAGAAGCAACAGGGCTTACCTTAGGGGGACTTGATAGTTCAGACCCATGTGTATTTAAGGGTCGTAGACATATGCTAGATAGTTGCTTAGAATTGTTTGTTATAATCATGTGTGATGTAAAACCTCTGTGATACGCAACTTGTCAAGTTCGGGCTTGTCAAAACCCACTTCGCCAGCGCACTGTATATATTATATAAATAAATGTTGCTATGTTGTATCTAACGGAGTTTGTTGCCTGTGTGAGCCCGAGTTAAGATCCCCTAGAGATCTAAGACTGTGACAGTGGTTAGTACTTTGTGTTGAGTGGGCAGGGAGGCCTATAATACGTCAAGAATGTTGATTTGATCCTTTGAAGCAACAGTATCGGCACGTTGGGTTGTCGCGATGCGAGAAAAGTGACTGGAGAGATGATGCATGGGTTTCTACTGAATGTGAAAGACAGCGAGTGCTCAGAGTGTCCAGTGGGGTTGAGGTTTGTGATGATTGTCTTCAGGATGGATAGTGCGTATCAGGAGCGAAAATGCGAATGACCATCACGAATGTCGGTGTCGGAGGGTCGTGAGGAATTTGAGTAGGGGTATGTGTAACTAACCAGCTAAGCATGAGTGTGTTGTGACAAGAATAATTGAAAAGTGAGCGGTGGATATACGAGTATCTACTTGTTGGTGATGCTGATAAAGTAAGCCCGGTGAATAAGAAAGCTGGAAGGTAAAGAGTAACAAAGCATGTTAGAGTGGAATGTTTATTACGAGCTTGGGGAGAATGTAGCGTTTGTTACGTCAGGTGGACGAGGAAGTTGAATTGCGAGAATGCGTGGTTGAAAGAAAATGTGACGAATGGAAACTAACTAGTGTTACGGGAGAATGTAGTGTCTGTGGCGTCAGGAGTATGATGGTACAAGTAGAAGTGAGGTTAGTGTGGAGGTTTTCCCCAGACGTGGTACCATTAGGAGTGAGGCTGGTGTAGAGGTGCTCCCAGACCTGGTACCAAAGTATCGAATTGCGGTAGTCGAGTAGTGTAGAATGGTATAATAGTATACAAATGAGAAAATAAATAGGCTGGGTTGCGATTAATTGGTAGGTGGAAGTGGTTGTTGAACTTCCAGGAAACGAGATAAGAATGGTCATTTTTGTTAGTGACTTTTGTTGGGAGTATATATATTATTTTGCATTTTCGTGGAAAACTCTGTCCGTAAAAGCGACAGAATTGGGGGTAAAAGGGTGTTTCTTTATTTGTTGACTTGGTTTTTAATGATTCATTTTTGGAAGGTGTTAACATTGCAATGTTTTGTTGTTGATTATTTTTGGTCGGTACTGGTAGGATACACACTGTCCTTAAAAGCGACAGCAATAGTATTAGTTATTAATCAATTGGTTGCGAATATGCTTTTAACTTTTGTTACATTAGCTTTTGGGTTTTAGTTTTTTCTGTTATAATTATCAATTCTGATGAGTTTATTAACGAATTATATGATGTTGGGGGTTTTAAGTAAGAATGCCCATAATAAATGGACATTGATAGTATCTTTGGGTTACTGTAGATAACAGCATAACTTGGGGTGGCCATTGACTGGGTAACGTTCAGTGCCATGATGTTGGTGGTTTTAAGTAGGGATGCCCATAATAAATGGACATTGATAGTATCTTTGGGTTGCTGTAGATAACAGCATAACCTGCAGTGGCCATGGATTAGGTAACACCATGAGGACAGAGGTCTTGGAAAGTAATAATAATAATAATAATGCCCATAATAAGTGAACATTGATAGTATTTTTTGGTTGCTGTGAATATCCGCATAACCTAAAGTGGTCATAGATTGAGTGATGATATGGAAGTTTTTAAGAAGTGATGCCCATAATAGATGGACATATAGAGAGTATCTTTGGGTTGCTGTGGATATCAGCATATACTAAAGTGGTCATAGATTAAGTGATGATGTGGAAGTTTTTAAGAAGTGATGCCCATAATAGATGGACATATAGAGAGTATCTTTGGGTTGCTGTGCATATCAGCATAACCCGAAGTGGTCATTGATTAAGTGACGTTCAGAGCCAAAATGTAGAGAGTTTTAAGCGTTGATCCTCATAATAAATGGACAAGTTGATAGGTTTATCGGGGTTTTACAAATATGAACTGACTAGGGTGTAAAAGGATGGATGTGCTTAGATTTTTAAAGACTTTATTACATAAAGTCTCAATGGGACAATGAAGGGTAAATGTGAGTGATTTGGATTTTTTTTGTGTGGAGGAATTGTTCTTCTTTTCTTCTCTGGTGGCCACCAATTCTCTGTCTATCTATCGTGTGGTTGTATGAGTAGTTTCAAGAAGGTTGCATTTTGAAAATTATTAATGGCGATGTAATAGCTGTAATAATGGTGGTGTGGACATGTTGATGATGATAGTAGGGTAAAAGAATTGAATATTGTGGGGTCTTAAGCAGATCGCTGTGACCATGGGGAAACGAAGAAGAAGAAGAAGAAGAAGAAGCATAAGTGGTTGACTTCATTTTGAATAATTGAAGTAGTTTTAAGGTCTGAGTAATGTTGGGGGTGATAGCGGATAGCTATAAGACCCATAAGTAGTTGAGTAATGCTGGGGGTAGTAGTCTCCCCTTAATTAATGAAGAAAGTAATAAGAGCCAGGAAGACTCCTATTATGAGAAATTATAGTGACTTACAAAAAAGTCCCATGATGTATGTTAGTTAGATTTTTTTCATGTGTGTTAAGGGTTGAGTGTGTTAAAATAGGTTTTGTTCTAAGACTTTTCTGGGAAAAGTCTTGGTCATAGGAAAGAAAGGAATATATAACAAAGCAACCTGTTATGAGGTTGTAGGGCATGGAGGGCTAGCTGGTGCGCAATATAAGGATGTATTAGTGAACAATGCACGGGTGAGCACCGTGGTTAGAGGTAGCCATGGGGGGTCGTGAAATGACAACAACGCTAGTTACGGCAGAGCGGAGTTTGACCACCAGCTGGCTAGGTCGTGAAAGTTGGTTTTCCATCCAGAATGTGTTTAATTGAGCGGAGCAGTTTTTTGTAAACCTTTGGTAGTCCAATGCCTTGTATGATGCCGTGCCTTCTTTTGTATGAGGAACGAACAACCAATAAACCATGAAACTTGGATGTCGTCGGCCTTTGTTCTTATTTCAACAGAGCGTCGACTTGAACCATGACCCATTGTACGACACGGATAACCTTGCCTCCCCTACGCTGCTACAAATCGCCATGGCGAAAATAGCCTTTAGCAAGATGAAAAACATTCTGACCAATAAAGAGATGTCAATTGAAACGAGAAAAAGAGTGTTGAGGGGATACATAGAGCCTGTTCTTTTGTATGTATGTGAAACTTGGACAATGTGCAGTCAAGCTGAAAAACATCTGATGGCTGCAGAAATGTGGTTTCTGAGAAAAATGCAAAGAATACCATGGACAGATAGAAAAAACCAATGACCAAGTACTACAGGAGACAAATGAAAATCGTAAATTGATTAGAGAAATTAGACGTAGACAGTGAAATTTTTTTGGACATGTTATGAGAAGAAATGGATTGCAGAACTTAGTGACAACTGGCAAGATCGAAGGGAACAAATCAAGAGAAAGACCGAGAGGAAAATACCTGGATGGCTTGGCCACATGGCATGGACGAGACAGGAACACTGAGCTGATCCACGACGCTGATGATCGAGTGAAATGGCGAGTCATGACCGCCCACGTTTTCCGGCATGGCACATGATTGATTAATTGATTGATTTGTCATGGCCATGCAGGTCATCTTAGATGCGGCATCCGGCTATACACACGGTCCGAAACTCAGCGAAGGGAAGAACACGCCACCGCTGAAGGCCTTCATGGACGATACGACAATCCTGGCACCGAAGGAGGGTGATGCTCGTAGCATTCTTCTCAGACTGGACGATCTGATTCGCTGGTGCAGGATAAGCTTCAAGCCCAAGAAATCGAGAAGCCTGTCGATCATGAAAGGTAAAGCGGTGGAGAGGGTGTTCACAGAGGCTGGACAAGCGATTCCCGCGGTATAGCGGAACCCGTAAAAAGTCTCGGTCGTGTGTACGACTCAACCCTGACGGACAGGAACGCGGTGGTAGAGATACAAACAATGCTGACGAACGGCCTGAATACCATCGACAAAACCAGGCTGATAGGCAAGTTCAAAATCTGGGTCCTCAAATTTATTTGAATAACGAAGACACAAACAATAGATTGCACGATTTATTGCCTGGCATATTTCGCTGAAGAAGAAGAAGAAGAAGAAGAAGAAGAAGAAGAAGAAGAAGAAGAAGAAGAAGAAGACGAAGAAGAAGAAGAAGAAGAAGAAGAAGAAGAAGAAGAAGAAGAAGAAGTAACTACAGTCCCTAAACTCAAGGTATGCATCCAGCTAACCTTCCGAGGAGATGACGTAATGCAACGTCTGCGGGACCGGCTCATCACAGCAGTCGGGCGAACATTCTGTGCTGCAACTCCAGTCATCAGGTACAGAACCACACTGATCTCCATCCCAGCAGTAAAAGAACCTGTAGCTTTGTACGCCAAATCAAATTGGATTTATCAATTTACATGCAGATGCGAGGTCATCTACATAGGTAGAACTGAGCGACAGTTACATTGCAGTGTTTCGGAACACATTCCGAACTGGGTGGACACAGAAGATGGTAGCCTAGGCAGGCCGACACACCGGAACAGTCCTGCTTCATCGGTCGCGAGACATGTGCTCGAGAGCGGTCACATGGTTTAAAGAGACAGTGCCTTCCGTGTGTTTTTCAACACACAAAGTAGTCGATTGTTAAAGTTTACTGAAGCTATAATAATCAACCTTCGTAAGCCGTCCTTGGGCAAGCAGAAAGACATGTTAGTCGGTTTAAAATTACCGTGGTAGACAATCAACATTACTGTGCGAACATGTGTATATTTCAGATTGAAGGATTTATCTAGTTAATTCACTTTACGTTGTGTGATTTCTGCAGTATGTACCTGACGAGATGCAGCGAAATAGGCCAGGCAATAAATAGTGCAATCTATTGTTTGTGTCTTCGTTATTCAAATTCATCACGGGAAAACATTGCTTTGAACCCCCAATTTATGCTGATTCCGAAACTCTTATGGCTGCTAATGATATATGATATTGACGTGACCACAGTGAACACCATGGAAAGCAAGATAAGCAGGTACATACGAAAGTGGTTTGGAGTACCCACATGCCTCACGACTGTCGCATTGTATTGTAAGTAGAGTAAGCTCGTCCTCCCGTTCCTGTCCCTCATAGAAGAGTTCAAAGCCGGAAAAACCAGACTCGCGATGATGCTGCGCGAGTCTCCAGATATAAAGGTCAGTGCCTCGGTTCCAACCTTGAAAACGGGAAGAAGCCCAGACTACACTCCAGCTGAGGGAGGTAATGGGCCACACCCAGTTAGACACGAAAGTTTTCTGATTTCAAGGCAATGATTCGATGTGGTCCAAGGCAACGACCAAGGAACGCAGGGACCTAGTGGTTAAGGAGTTCTGCAAGAGGGGAAGATGACGAAAGAGTCCACAAGGCTGCCCAACAGACGCAGCAGGCGCTGTGGATGTCATGGGAAGTGGTAGTGCGGAGATCGATCTCGTGGAATGATATCTGGCGCATGTCACCACTGCGTCTAAGTTTCGTCGTCCGATCCCTCTACGATGTCCTGCCGTCAGCTGCCAACTTGGTCAAGTGGGGGAAAACCACCGACCCGTTTTGTCCCCTCTGTACAAAAGCCCAAACTGTCGAGACAGCAGAGCACGTGCTGTCTGGTTGTAAGGTCGCCCTGACCCAGGACCGTTTTACATGGCGGCATAACAAAGTCCTTACCGAGTTGGCCGCCATAGTGAACGTGGCAAGAATGAGAGCAAACAGAGAGAACCGGCTGAGGCCGGTGGAGATTTCCTTCGTCCGAGATGGGCGCAAAGATGGTAAAGCTGACGACTTGCAGCTTGCTACCGTTTTCTATGATGCGACGGACTGGGAACTGACCGTAGACCTAAAGGGCCGTGGCAAATACCCTGAGGTGATCCGAAGGTTTGGCTTGCGACCTGACATAGTACTTAGCTCCTCATCAGCTAACGCTGATTGATCTGTGTGTCTTGTATGTCGCATGATTGCGCACTCCGTCTTGTTCACTGCTGCACATCACAATTTCAAAACACACTTCTCACTAAAGGTTTGCACTAGGGAGAATTGGAATGCTAGGAATGTAGCGTCAACATTATTAATAGCTGTGACACCCAATGATGGACAGATCATGTGGTCTAAGCCCGTTCTATTCATTGGTTAACCTAGAATAATCGCGTCGCCCGCGAAAGGGTTTGGGGCCAGCGACGCTAAATTTCAGCACATGCAGAACGACCGGCAAAGCATCCAGATGTGGTTTAGGTCTCTGTATGTCCCTCATCCTGATTCAGAAGGAAAGCTTCAGACGAAATTATGCCTGAGTTTGTTTATTTCTGAGTCAGGTAAAGCTTTAAGTATGAGAGTGTGTGTGCGTAAGTTCCGGCACGAATATATATATTTATTCTTCTATTAGAAGATAGAAACCAACTTTCAACCAGCCCCAAAATGGCTACTCTCTGCCAGCACTGATGTAGATATCTGACTCCATCTCTCTATCGTTTCCAGAAGATTTGCTGCACAAACACTATGTCTGAAGCTGTGAAAAGAGGCTCAATTATGCCCAGACTGTTTCCTATTCTTGAGTCTAAATCCCACTGGCTTGCTGACTGCGTTCAGAGCAGGTTTAGTACAAGATAAACTATGATCTGTGTGCTAGGTGTCGCCTTAGTTGCAATCCACAGCGAACCGCAAACACACGCGAATGTGAGAAGGAGGAATGAAAGACTCTACCTCTTATCTTATATGTTCGTGGCGTGAAGACAGAATGTGTGTGTAACTGTTTAGCATCCATGACTGGTCCAGCATTTATACTGCTGTGATTTTTTCGAACAAGCATTTAGCACTCTGACGAACCACAGTCCAGCTAACAGCCCAACACCGGCACTCAAGTGAACCAATAAAAGAAGAATGGTGTTAGTTTGAGAGAATGAGTACAATGTGGTGTCTCATCTTTCTTTCACTCTGTATATATATGTGTGTTATTGAATGAGAGGCAGTGTAAATCCTCATAAGGAACATTTCACATAGACCTCCACATTCATACCAATTATATATTACTTATATTAACTTTAGAGTGAAATATTTAATGTATGTTTCTTTACATTATTACTTTGATGCAACATGTGGAATGTAGTTGATTAAACCATCACCCTGTTTGACGGAGTAAGTAAAGGACATAATATGCTTTCATGCATAAGCACTTCTAAACTGTCAGGGGGAAATATCACCCCAGTGTCAGAAGAAGTAAGTAAAGGAAATGACAGAAGAGGTGAGAGGGTATAAACAGGAAATTATCCAGGCAGACTAAAACAATGGTGGCAGCACTGATTGGTAACATGAGTTAATATGTATGAGATGAACAATCATCCTATTCTGTTCCATTACTATGTAGGGATCAGATATGCTGGGTACATCTCATCATTTACTCTCCATCATTCTTTTCTAGCCTTGTCAGTCACTGTGTCTGTGTCCTCTGTGAGAACATCAGCCAACAGGCCACTAGGTACAAGTGCAGTAAAAAGAAAGCTTGCCCAATATAATTGCTGATGTCTAATGCCAGTACAAGGAGACACACTGTAGCTCTTAACTTGTAGGTACTTCCTGAATCTGCTACCTTCTGTAACTCATGTCTGTAAACCCTTTACATTCTTGTCCACTGGAGAATCATCATCCTTTGGCTAGATATAAATGTGTTCACCATGTTTATCCACCTCAGGTGAGGATGACGGTGTTCGCAGATTGTCATGATCCAGAGTTGCAGAAAATTGCCCAATAATGTACAATGGCTGTCAACCTAGAGCAGATCTGTAATATAAAGGTGCAACAGGAATCTGTGGCCAGGACCAAGAATATTCAATGAGTCCCCACTGAACTGTGCCCAAACCTGATCTGTGTTTCAGGATTGATCTGGTGATTGACTATATCTGAAGTGTAGAAACAGTTCTAAGATCATTAGGATCAATTTTATACCTCAATGCAAATTACTTACAAATATGGCAGAAGTTTGGCAACATTTCATCACTGCTATACTTTGATTTTACTCAGTGAAACTTTATACTTGTGAGAACAATCCATAACTTTCAGGAACAGAGAGTAGTCATGAACTCCTCTGATTCATACAGTGTGTAGAGACTGTTTAGACTATTTGTTTTACAATTCCTTGAGAAATTTTCCAGTACCATCTGGGGTCTTTATTACAGAAACAATAGCAGGCTAACTGGTGGGAAGGCTTAGTGGCCAAATGACTGAAATCATCAGTGAAATTAAATAAGAGTTCTTATTTCTAATGTTGAATATGAACATTATCTCAATGTCTTGATGTATTTCATATATGTCATAAATGCTTCACTTGCTTAATTCCACAGCTTCTGGGTTAATAAACAAAATTAACTTTTCCTGCATTATTCTGTCCAATACATTGTGGTGTGACAAAACTTTTCATTATTATCTATGTGTTTAGTTAGTGTAACTGCATCACATAAAGGTAGTATCTGGAACTACAGGTGACTGGGTAAACACTAATAGACAGCTAAATTCTGTTCTATTGTAATCTCCCAGGTTCCAGTTTACTTAGAAAAGGGAACTTTAAATTTTATTAATTCCTGTGACCATTTCACCTAAAAGGGAAAATAATCATAGGTGGGGGACTCTCGAGCTAATTAAGTTTCTCTTTTCGGGAAGGAAGATTTTGGAGGGAAGAAATTAATTTTCCTGGGAAAACTCCTAGATTTCCAGAGCTATTATGGGCCACTTTGGCTTCCAAGAACCCATCCCCTCCAAATGAAATCAGTCCCATCCTCATAGCCTTACTTCATTGTGGGGTAAGTCAGAGTGGGTACTGCTTCCAACTCCCAACATGTCACATTTACTGTTAGGCTCGTCTCGGATTAGAACTCGTGCTTTCTCGTAACCATACAACATTTATTGTTGGTACCACATAGTGGGTTAATTTTGTTCACACCACAATTGCTTGAAATATGTGAATATTTTCTATCAGATTTTTAAAGTGGAACAGAACTCTACATTTTTTGCGGAACTTTGTTTATAATTTTAAGGACCGCATTTGCAAGGCCACTAGGGGGACTTTGTGTAATTCAAGATTCAGAACCACTGATTAGAAATCACTTTAGGTCTTATGTTACCAGGTGTAGATCAGAGAGGTAAATCAGAATCTTTATTGTCTTGTGAGGTTGGCTTCGGGTGTTTGGTGTTTTTCTCTCAGTCGAAAACTCCAGATTTCGTGCAAGATTTTCCTGCAACATTACGTTGTTGATTTGTTGTTTGTATTTCGCCATTGCATGCTTTGTACCGTTTCAGATACAGGGGTTTTCCTATCTGAATCAGACAGAGGTGACACTTAGTATTTTTTTTCAAATATTTGGGAAAGATCTAAAATTTAGCATGGCGGAAACAGCTTTACTACGGAAACAATATGTCGATGTAGGCAAATCATGTGGGTTAAAGGGTCCTGAGCTCGCGAAGTACGTCTCTGACGAATTCGATAGACATGAGCGTTTACAGGCTGAGATAACCCAGAAGGAAAAAGACAGAGAGGCTGAAATAATTCAGAAAGAGAGAGAAAGCCGGATAGCTTTAGAGTTGGAGGATAGGAAGCTGCAGGCTGAGATGGATAATAGAGAAAGGGAAAGACAACATCAGTTGGAGATGAGGCGCATGGATACTGAGTTGGAGAGGAGGAGACTGGAGAGTGGTGTTCCTACTACCCCCTCCATTTCCACACGCAGGCCAACTACAGATATACAGACAGAGGAAAGCTACCATCACACTGGAGCGATGGCATTTCCTTTGGAACCATATAATGAGAACGCTGAAGGGATTGATCACTATCTTTCCAGGTTCGAACTTATGTGTTCTACATGTGGGCTTGATGAATCTAAATGGTCGGTGAAACTATCCCAGGGTTTGAGAACTACTGCTTTTGAAATTTTCTCTTGACTTAGTCATGAGGAACGACAGGATTACGGTGTTCTCAAAAGAGCTTTACTAACTCGCTTCGAAGTCGATTCTGATAACTATAAAAGGAAATTCAGATCGGCTAAGAAGGAGCCTGGGGAAAGTTACGGCCAATGGGTTGAAAGATTAAAATCCTACCTGCACAAATGGGCAGAGATGGGGAAGTTTGAAGAAACATTTGAAGGACTCCGAGAGATGATATTGATTGACCAATTAAGGGATAAAATGTCATCAGAACTTCGGGCGTTCTTAACACAGAATGGAGCTGATAGACTTGAGGAAATTATTCTTTTGGCAGAGAGATGGGAGAAATCTCAGAAGGAGGTGGGAAGTAAGAGTCGAATGACCACAGCTTCTCCCCCCAGGCAAATCACTCAAGACCAAAGAAAAAGAACACACCAACCCCAATAAGAAGTTAAAGAAATCTGCGAACACCAGTCTGACTTATATTCAGGCTGCCAAGAAGAGTGGGAAGGACTACTGTACCAATTTCAGGAAGGTAGGACATCATACTAAAGATTGTCGGAAGAAACCTCCTACCCCTCACACAATTGCATGTCTGACTCGCCGGAAGGAACGTAAGGTGAGCACTAGTGAAACGTCCAGTGTGACAACTCATGAAGACACCCACTCCAAAATTCCGGTAGTGGAATCCATCTTGCTAAATGGATACCCCGCCATTTTCTTACATGATACAGGTCTAAATTATGACTGCGTCGTAGCAACATCCTTAGTTAAGCCAGAACAGTTGACTGAGGAATTGGTGATTATACAGGGACCCTTGAAAAGTTCAGCCAAGATGTCACTACCTGTGGCTCGAGTACATATATCTTCGCGTTATGTTACTGGAACAATCAAGGCAGCGGTGATGGAAAATCCCGTGTACCCCGTCCTGCTCGGTTGTCGTTACGTCTTTCTAGGAGAACCTATACAGCCTGTGATAGTCGCTGCTTTGACGACTAATTCGCAGACAGAAAAGACTCCAGCATCGTCGACTCCGACCAACCCTCGATCAGAGGATTTGAAGAAAGCACAGAGTGCTGACAGCACCTTGTTGCCATGCTTCAACAAACTGCCTAAAGCACATTCACCTCCAAGGAGAGGCGACATGTATATGAAGGGTGGACTTCTATATCGCAAGGCAGGTAAAAGTGGACAAGAATATTCTCAATTAATTGTCCCGTCTACGTATCGTGCTCAACTATTGGATATGGGCCACAACTTATCTGTCAGTGGGCATATGGAAATAAATGCTACTATGCAAAGAAATTACATGCACTATTTTTGGCCCGGAATGAATTCTGACATCACCAGATATGTCAAGTCATGCCCTGAATGCCAAAGAGTGACCCCAAGACATAGGACACCCCCTGTCCCGCTTGGTGAGATGCCCCTAACTGGATCTCCTTTCGAGAGAGTTGCCGTAGACATTATCGGACCACTCCCCAGGACCAGGAGGAGGAATCGATACATATTAACATTGGTGGACGTCTGTTCAATGTGGGCAGAAAGTATTCCAATGCCATCAAGTGACTCCAAGCACATTGCTGAAGCCTTACTTAAGATATTTACTCGGATTGGATTTCCCCTCAAAATCCTAACCGACAATGCATCACAGTTTCGCAGTAAACTCATGGAAGAAGTCTTTCGGCTATTTCATGCTCGCCATATCTATTCATCTCCCCATTTGCCTCAAACGAACGGGAGTGTAGAACGGTGGAACGGTACCCTCATCAGTATTCTGAGAAAGTTAGCTCATGAAAAACCAGAGGATTGGGACACATATATTCCTGCATTATTTGCATACCGGGAAGTGCCGCATCACTCTACTGGGATTGCGCCCGCAACACTGTTGTTTGGGAGGCCAATCAAGGGACCCTTGGAAGTATTACTGAGAACATGGACTGATGATCATGCAGATGATACAGTTGTTACTGCATCTGTTTATGTTGCTGAGTTGAAGAAACGTCTACAACATGGTTGGAGACAAGCGAATGTGAATCTGCGTCAAGCTCGACGAAGAATGACTCGAAATTTCAACAAGAAGGCAAAAGATAGAGAGCTGACAGTGGGTGAAAAAGTGCTGCTACTACTTCCAACCAGTCAGAACAAGTTGCAAATTGGATGGAAAGGACCATTTGAAGTGACAGAGAAAATATCTCGTACTCACTACAAAATTTCTGTCAAAGGCAAGTTGAAAGTGTTTCACATAAACCTTTTGAAGAAATGGAATGAAAGATCCGCAACCTCCGAAACTGCACACCTGATGGCTATGGCTGTTGCTACTGAAGTAGAACAAGGAATTACCATGGGAACAGAATGTACACTGCAAGCCAAAGAGACATTTCAGGATGTGGATATCAATCCCAACCTATCTCCAGATCAACAGAAGCAAATTCGAGATCTTATGGCAATGTATGCAGAAATACTTACCGACAAACCAGGTCTTACTAATTTAGTGGAATTTGATATGAAGCTAACAGATGATACACCTGTGCGAGTCAAGACGTACCCAGTTCCTTATGCCAAGCAAAATACTTTGCAGGAAGAGATACAGCAGATGCTCTCATCAGGAATTATATCACAATCTGAATCTCCATACAGTGCTAGTGTGGTGTTGTTGAGAAAACCTAATGGTGAACACAGAATGTGCATCGATTATCGACAGCTCAACGCGATTACTGAATTCCAGGCAGAACCTCTACCTGACCAGAATCAGCTGTTCACTCGTCTCAACACAGCCCAATACTTCACCAGGATTGATCTCAGAAAGGGATATTACCAAATTCCTGTGAAACCGGAAGTCAGACCGTGGTTAGCTTTCAGTACTCCTGGAGGACACTACGAGTTCAATGTTCTTCCATTTGCATTAAGTAACGCTCCAAGTGTATTTACACGCATGATGAGAAGATTACTTGACCCATTACATCATCCGGCCATCAGCCACTTCATGGATGATATTTTAGTTGCTACCGAAACATTTGAGGAGCATGTCGAAGCATTGCATCTCTTGTTCAGGCGACTTAAGGAAACAGGTTTGACAGCAAGACCCAAGAAGTGTCAAATAGGATTTCAACAATTGGATTTCCTAGGCCATAAGGTATCTCAAGGCTTCATAACACCTCAAGAAGGAAATGTGGAGAAACTTCAGAGAGCACCTCGCCCAAGGACCAAAAAGGATGTTCGATCATTCGTCTCCTTATGTGGATTCTATCAAAGATACATCAAAGACTTCAACACACTGGCTGCACCCTTAACGGATCTTACCAAAAAGGGGAATCCAGAGAAAGTCATATGGTCAACTGATTGTGAGAAGGCTTTTACAGCTCTCAAACAAGCTTTAACAGCCAAACCGATCCTACATCTACCCAACCTCGACCGCTCATTCGTGCTCCGCACAGATGCGAGTAATATTGGAATAGGGGCCACTTTACTCCAGAGGAAAGGAGATGATCACTCAGAGCTATTCCCTGTAGCTTATGCAAGCAGGAAACTGAATGCTTCTGAACAGAACTACTCGGTGATCGAGCGTGAGTGCCTTGGTCTAATCTGGGCTGTGGAAAAGTTTCGGGCATACCTGTATGGTAAACATTTTACAGTGCAATGTGATCACCAACCCTTGATGTTTCTGGCATCGTCACGGAATCTGAACGCAAGACTCATGCGATGGTCGCTGCTGTTGCAACCATACTCATTCCAAATCGAATACGTTCCTGGGAAAATGAACGTAGGCGCCGACTTCTTGAGTCGTTGTCCAGTTCCTGATGAACCATCAACTTCGGATGAAGTGGAAAACCAACAAGAGGGATCACAGGAGGAACCGTGTCAGCTGTGAACGACTGAGACGATAGTTCTCCACAGAGATCGATCTGGAGGGGGGGGGGGAGCTCTGTCGCATGATTGCGCACTCCGTCTTGTTCACTGCTGCACATCACAATTTCAAAACACACTTCTCACTAAAGGTTTGCACTAGGGAGAATTGGAATGCTAGGAATGTAGCTTCAACATTATTAATAGCTGTGACACCCAATGATGGACAGATCATGTGGTCTAAGCCCGTTCTATTCATTGGTTAACCTAGAATAATCGCGTCGCCCGCGAAAGGGTTTGGGGCCAGCGACGCTAAATTTCAGCACATGCAGAACGACTGGCAAAGCATCCAGATGTGGTTTAGGTCTCTGTATGTCCCTCATCCTGATTCAGAAGGAAAGCTTCAGACGAAATTATGCCTGAGTTTGTTTATTTCTGAGTCAGGTAAAGCTTTAAGTATGAGAGTGTGTGTGCGTAAGTTCCGGCACGAATATATATATTTATTCTTCTATTAGAAGATAGAAACCAACTTTCAACCAGCCCCAAAATGGCTACTCTCTGCCAGCACTGATGTAGATATCTGACTCCATCTCTCTATCGTTTCCAGAAGAGTTGCTGCACAAACACTATGTCTGAAGCTGTGAAAAGAGGCTCAATTATGCCCAGACTGTTTCCTATTCTTGAGTCTAAATCCCACTGGCTTGCTGACTGCGTTCAGAGCAGGTTTAGTACAAGATAAACTATGATCTGTGTGCTAGGTGTCGCCTTAGTTGCAATCCACAGCGAACCGCAAAAACACGCGAATGTGAGAAGGAGGAATGAAAGACTCTACCTCTTATCTTATATGTTCGTGGCGTGAAGACAGAATGTGTGTGTAACTGTTTAGCATCCATGACTGGTCCAGCATTTATACTGCTGTGATTTATTCGAACAAGCATTTAGCACTCTGACGAACCACAGTCCAGCTAACAGCCCAACACCGGCACTCAAGTGAACCAATAAAAGAAGAATGGTGTTAGTTTGAGAGAATGAGTACAATGTGGTGTCTCATCTTTCTTTCACTCTGTATATATATGTGTGTTATTGAATGAGAGGCAGTGTAAATCCTCATAAGGAACATTTCACATAGACCTCCACATTCATACCAATTATATATTACTTATATTAACTTTAGAGTGAAATATTTAATGTATGTTTCTTTACATTATTACTTTGATGCAACATGTGGAATGTAGTTGATTAAACCATCACCCTGTTTGACGGAGTAAGTAAAGGACATAATATGCTTTCATGCATAAGCACTTCTAAACTGTCAGGGGAAATATCACCCCAGTGTCAGAAGAAGTAAGTAAAGGAAATGACAGAAGAGGTGAGAGGGTATAAACAGGAAAGTATCCAGGCAGACTAAAACAATGGTGGCAGCACTGATTGGTAACATGAGTTAATATGTATGAGATGAACAATCATCCTATTCTGTTCCATTACTATGTAGGGATCAGATATGCTGGGTACATCTCATCATTTACTCTCCATCATTCTTTTCTAGCCTTGTCAGTCACTGTGTCTGTGTCCTCTGTGAGAACATCAGCCAACAGGCCACTAGTTACAAGTGCAGTAAAAAGAAAGCTTGCCCAATATGATTGCTGATGTCTAATGCCAGTACAAGGAGACACACTGTAGCTCTTAACTTGTAGGTACTTCCTGAATCTGCTACCTTCTGTAACTCATGTCTGTAAACCCTTTTCATTCTTGTCCACTGGAGAATCATCATCCTTTGGCTAGATATAAATGTGTTCACCATGTTTATCCACCTCAGGTGAGGATGACGGTGTTCGCAGATTGTCATGATCCAGAGTTGCAGAACATTGCCCAATAATGTACAATGGCTGTCAACCTAGAGCAGATCTGTAATATAAAGGTGCAACAGGAATCTGTGGCCAGGACCAAGAATATTCAATGAGTCCCCACTGAACTGTGCCCAAACCTGATCTGTGTTTCAGGATTGATCTGGTGATTGACTATATCTGAAATGTAGAAATAGTTCTAAGATCATTAGGATCAATTTTATACCTCAATGCAAATTACTTACAAATATGGCAGAAGTTTGGCAACATTTCATCACTGCTATACTTTGATTTTACTCAGTGAAACTTTATACTTGTGAGAACAATCCATAACTTTCAGGAACAGAGAGTAGTCATGAACTCCTCTGATTCATACAGTGTGTAGAGACTGTTTAGACTATTTGTTTTACAATTCCTTGAGAAATTTTCCAGTACCATCTGGGGTCTTTATTACAGAAACAATAGCAGGCTAACTGATGGGAAGGCTTAGTGGCCAAATGACTGAAATCATCAGTGAAATTAAATAAGAGTTCTTATTTCTAATGTTGAATATGAACATTATCTCAATGTCTTGATGTATTTCATATATGTCATAAATGCTACACTTGCTTAATTCCACAGCTTCTGGGTTAATAAACAAAATTAACTTTTCCTGCATTATTCTGTCCAATACATTGTGGTGTGACAAAACTTTTCATTATTATCTATGTGTTTAGTTAGTGTAACTACATCACATAAAGGTAGTATCTGGAACTACAGGTGACTGGGTAAACACTAATAGACAGCTAAATTCTGTTCTATTGTAATCTCCCAGGTTCCAGTTTACTCAGAAAAGGGAACTTTAAATTTTATTAATTCCTGTGACCATTCCACCTAAAAGGGAAAATGATCATAGGTGGGGGACTCTCGAGCTAATTAAGTTTCTCTTTTCGGGAAGGAAGATTTTGGAGGGAAGAAATTAATTTTCCTGGGAAAACTCCTAGATTTCCAGAGCTATTATGGGCCACTTTGGCTTCCAAGAACCCATCCCCTCCAAATGAAATCAGTCCCATCCTCATAGCTTTACTTCATTGTGGGGTAAGTCAGAGTGGGTACTGCTTCCAACTCCCAACATGTCACATTGTACGAATCGAATATTGAGGAGCAACACCTGTACACAATGGAGAAGTACAATGACATGGTCGCAAGTTTTAGGCGGGAGGTGTACACCGTCAGGCTGTTCGCTATCGAGGTAGACGCCAGAGATCTTGTCTCCTACTCCGTGTTTGATGTGCAGAAGCGAATGGGCATGGATAGCAGACGTCCTGCACTCACGTCGGGTTGCTCTCCGTCTGGGCACATGGACCTCAGAGCCACATATGTTAACCTCGGGACTGCCACAGGGATCTGCAGTCTCACCGGTGCTCTTTAATGTGTATACGAGCAAGATTGCAAACCTAGAAGCACCAGGTGTTGGAAGAATACTAACATTTGCAGATGATATTCTTGCATATAGGCAGGGGAGAGATAGGGAGCAAACAGCCCAGGAGTTACAGGCGACAGTAGATAAAGTGATTGACTGGTGCACAGAAATGAGTGCTGTCATCAACCCGAAAAAGGCGGCTGTTTTGTGGTGCTCTCTGGACAACAGGATTGTAAGAGCTGATGTCCCAAGCCTCGCGATAGATGGTAGAAATGTCAGCAGAGAGAACAAACTGAAGTATCTGGGGATCACATTTGACAGGAGCCTATCCTTCAAGGACCATGTGGAGACGGTCGTGACAAGATCTCAAAAGGGACTCAATGCACTTAAAACTATGGCTGCAATGGACATAGAGCAGAGAATGCTTTTCACACTATACTTGATCCTCTCAATAATTGATTATGGATTAGGTCTGCTCACTGTCTCAGAGAGTCAGCTGGTGAAGTTAGAGCGCATACAGAACGAAGCTATGAGGGTCATTCTGGGAGGCACTAGAGACACCCCAGTAGTGTGTATGCGTTACACCCTTGGTCTGCCGACTGTTGCTGGTAGGCTCAATGTGATGCAGGCGAAGGCATACCTCAGAGTAGCTGCAGACACAGATCACCCACTGCATGAGGCGCTGGACGCAGTTAAAGGTCAGAGACTGATAAGAGGGAAATCATGGATGGCTCAGGCGGAGGATACGATCAGACAGGTGTGCCCCTTGGAGAACATTAGGCGTGGAGAGGAGTGGGTCAGAGTGCCAGCGGAGCAGTCAGACGTGTGCAGAGTTATAATCACATTAAGCCGGGAGTGCAGGGAGTGGCCAGCAGGGGCCACAGAAGTGGAAATCCAGCAACTAATTCAGGACAATGCTCACTCGAGTGATGTGATTATCTACACAGATGGTTCGGTGTCAAGAGGTGAGAGAAGTGGCTGGGGGTTCATAGCCAAACTAATGGTCGATGTTTGGGGCAGGAGAGCCTGGCATATGATACCACAACATCCAGATTAAGAATGGAAGTGGAGGCAGTCACTGCGGCTCTCCGCTGGATGGAGAATACGATACACACACACATCGTGATTGTAACTGACTCAGAAAGCATGCTGACGAGGGTGAGGACGGGCAGACTTCGTGCGGAGTGGCTTGCTTCGCTTCGGAGGTCACGGGTGACAAGCATCGCCTGGATCTTTTTTCCGGGGCATGCCGGTGTGCTGGGAAATGAACAGGCGGACAGATTGGCTGGCTCTGCAGAACTTGGTGGAGTATTGATACATGACAAGGCAGACGTGGTTGCGGCCTTGTGGGAGCACGTGCACACCTCGGAGGAGCAAATGGATTACCATGGTCTGGCAAGAATGAGACAACGAGGAGTGACGAAGGGATCTGGCCGACGCTCAACGCTCAGAGGAATGGCGAGACGGGCTTATAATCTGATTGCTACTGGTACTATTAGTGTTGGAACTCTTCGCTGGCTGCTGAGGATGGGGACGGAGCACTTATGGGAATGCCCCGAATGCTGTGATGTCGATTCCTAAATCAATCAATCAATCATGGGCATGAAAGGACGAGCAAGAGCCTGGTCCCAGAAACAACCGTATGAGACAGCCAAAATGGCTTTGTGCTGACCCTGGAATTGCAGTAACCTAGTGTGGAATGAGTCTCGAAACAAATATGGTTAGAAGCGGTAACTGCAGTTCCAACATGTTCTCAACCAAGACCATGAACTTTACTACGTCTCGTGTCAGATCTTTAGCCCTTCCTCCGAAAGTGAGTGGTAAGTGTGAGTGCTGTCAATCACGCAAATGTCGGCCGAAGTCTAACCTCCATAATATAGCGATAATCGACCGTAGGTCGCACCCAGCCAGCTGCTGAGAGATCCAGAGGTGGGTCCGAAAGAAAGGAGGATCGGGCTTCCCAGTAGGGTGCGGCGCCGTGAACGGGCACGGAGAAGGAACACGGCAACGGAGACGTATGGAGGCGACAGAGGCCGTGGCGGGGGATGAAGCTGGCATTCCACGACCACATTTGCTAAGGGGGAAGCACAGGCTGCAGGGCTCTCCCCACCAAGGGAGGGAGGGCTTGAGAGTGGACAAGGTAACAGCGAAGGGACAAGCATAACATCAGCGATAACTAATGTGACTGAACGTCTCCACGGCAGGGGTAAGACACCCGGAGTCATGACCCGGACGGGACCTCCTCCAGAAAGTATCAAGAAATTAAAGATCCGAAATACTTGATGAAGGGGGTTTACTTCTGACGATCAGAAGCCCCCTGCCGTGTTTGCATCACGTCGGACTTTTTACGATTAACAAGAACAAAAGGGGGACATTCGTATTGCGGAGCTAGAGTTGAAATTCTTGGATCGCTACAAGACGAGGTACAGCGAAAGCATTTGTCAAGAATGTTTTCATTATTTATTTTTATTTTTTTTTCAAAAATTATTTCATTAATTAAGAACCAAATTCAGAGGCGCGAGAACGATTAGATACCATCATAGTTATGACCATAAACGATGCTGACTAGCGAACCCAGTGGCAAAACAATGCGAAATGGAATATACCTTGGCTAGCAAATCCATTACGTTGAAAGTCCGCATCACAAGCTCATGTTTAGTTTAGTTTAGTCGATGGATCAACATCACGGCACACGGGTGAAACCCATAAGTGCTCCGTTCTCCTCCTAACTCAAACGTGAGCTTGGAGAAACTCAGCTCAGTGCACGAACTCCGTAGCACCGGCGATGATCCTGAAAATACTTTGGGAAGATTTTTAATTCGAAATTTTTCCCGGGCAGTGTCGTTAGGCTACTCTTTTTCGATTTCCAACTGCCAAGGGATATTTTACGTGCGCAACAATACACACGGGCGTCCGATCTCACTACCCAGAGATCCGGGGTGA
>OY992889.1:67870089-68010089 GCA_963921405.1 Cepaea hortensis
TGAACACCGCTGGAATGAGAGCAGCGAGAAGATCTACAGATGATCAGTCATCATCATGGAGCATGTGACTTCAGTTCGTGCTGTCGTCCAGTCGTGGCTAACGACTCACCCGATGAACCTCCAGTGCAAAAGAACTCCAAGTCGTGGACTCTTCCAAAGTTCTCTCCTTCCACTGTGAGTAAGATCTCGGACTAGTCAGGGGTCTGATACCTGACCGGCACTTCAACACTGTTCGCTTGTCATCCCTCGATGACGAAATAAATCACAACAAGTTCCACTCTACTGATGACTTATGGGCGACCCTAGAGTTCTAGATGTCCCCATCTGATGATAAGTACTGTTGCACAAGACAATAGAATATACGAGCCTGGTTGCTCTTTGGCATCTCAAGTTAATGGGATGAATTATTCTGCAACACACAACTGGAGCGTTGACCCCATCTACTAATACTGTCACTGATTAAGAATCCCACATGTCATTGTAAGAATTCAGCATATTCACAATGTCACTCCTACACAGCTCTGTAGGCATCTAATGACTTCACAGTGTAGCACTGTCACAATCAAACACACATAGGAATGGGGTAGCTCCCTACCCGAACAAGTCTGTCCCTCCGGTGTACACGAAAATCGCAACTACTGTTGTGGGTCACTGACCAGGTTCAGGTTTCATGGAGAATCTCAAATGTAGATCCACACTGGAGTTAGATGAATCATTATACATTGGACCTCACTAAGACCCAGCCGGGCCTGTAACATTTAAACTGGCCATCGTAATGACTGTTAACAGAGTTCACGTCCTTCAACTCAACTGGAACTAATGTCCTTGAGAGTACATATTTCACTAAAGAGTTACCTTTGAGTCATCATAGAACTTCACCAGTCCCTTACTGGCATGAATCAGGAGACGCATCAGTCCTAGACACAAACTGGATCTGTTGACCGAATCTTCGTCGGACTCGTCGCGGCGATCTTAGCTTAGACTCACTGTAACATTCTAAAACTCAGGTTTCTTTCATGTGTGGACTCTGGCAGATTCTTTTGACCGCTCCCAGTATTTCCTCAAAACATCACCTTGACTGGCACTGGAATGAGCTGGCCCCATTGAGTTTATGCTCTAACTCTTTTGAATCTCCATCATATACACAAATCCTGAAACAAGGAGGTCGGTGAGAGTACTTGGCTACAACTTAGTACTAACATGCACACCAACCACATCACATGCATCAGAACAATATATCATAACATGATATAATAGATAATCAACGTAATAGATCATCTCTCTTACCTAAGAGGTACATACATGAGGGTGCATTAGTAAGCCAGTATATAGTCAAGTAACTCGTCTGGGCAACACTAGCACGAGAGTAGGTGCCGATCAGACTAGCACAGAGACTCTGTCATAGTATCCTACTACCTGGTGTTATTCCAGTCTTCCGTTTCTCCTCCAACAACAACCATAGAATACACCTACTTATCTTTCAGTGTAGAGGTTATATAACAGAGTAACCTGTTATACGAGGTTTAGTTAGCTGGCACGGCGTGCAAGGGAAAAGAAATATATAGCTGATGCACGCGTGAGCACCGTAGCTAAGTAGTTAAGGACGCTCACGTGCTGACGTAGATGAAAACGGGGGTTTAGTTACGACTCAGCCGCCCAGCCAGCAAGATGGGTATACTTTCGTAGTCGCTGTATACATTTTGATACCACTGAAGATTCTCCTAATAAACTGAGTCATTTATAGTCATCGTTGGCTTGCCTTCCTATATGCAGTTGCTTTTGAGTCTTCTCGCACTGTTAGAAGACTCAAATTGGTGCCGCGACGCAATATTCTGAGGACAATGGGCTGTTGCGCGGAAAATAAATAATACCGGCACGGTAAGGAACGTTTTTCTTGAAAACAAGTTACTGAGAATGGAGGATCTTACCACAACAGTTTCTCTGGTTAATTGGAAAGACACAGCAGCCACAGGCCAGCTCGGGGTTTTGCTAAATCGATCGTTGTGACCTGTGTCACCTGAAGGTCAAGAAGCTGGTTCAGAGTCAGGCTTCGATTCAACTCAGACGCTGTTACTGTTAAAGGCCGCCGCCGCTCTAACTCAGCTGCTACAACGCTGAATAAACATCGTCTTATTTTAATAACGATCAGGACATGACGATTTTTTTTCATAATGTGCGATCCAGCTGCATTGGGTTCCTTTGAGGCGGTTGGGCATAATGGTTGCCGCCTCTGCTAAAGAGGATAGCCTATTTTAATCGTCTTGTTTACCTGACTAAGTTTGAGCTCAAAATGATACAGTTTATACCCATCCACGGGTGAAATCAGAAGCCAAGACGATACAGAAGTGCCCATCCACGGGTGAAGTCAGAAATCAGAACTCCGAAGACAGATACCTGAACCCAGAGGTTTTCCGGGAGTGAAACTGAGACAGAACAGAAGCAAATAACACGCTCGTAATTTAGGAGAATTTTGAAGAACACTCGTCGCTTGGAAAATGCAGTCTGTATACGCCTCACGTTGTATCCTTAACGTATAATTAAACATAAAAATTATATTGATTATATGTAATTATAACATTGTAATTGTGCAATATTATTATTCAGTGAAGTAATTGGGGTATTTAACTTAAAATGGCACAGGATGAGGCTTCGTTGACAAAAATTTTGGGTGGAGTAGGTAGAGCAATAGGCAGACTCAACACAGCAATAAAACAGCAAGACATTGAACAATTCAGTGGGCAGGCAAGAGATTTTAAGAAATGGATGACAGCGGTAGAAAAACACTCTTTCCTGGTAGAAGCCACGGATGAAGAAAAGAAAAAAAATTGCTTACCAGGCCACAGTAACACCAGTTTCAGATCATATTAGGAGGAAATTAGAAGCTGGGGCAGATGAGACTTGGGAACATTTTAAAGATGATCTGGCTCATAAGTACGCGGAGATCACAGATCCTCAACACGCATTTTCAGTGCTGAGACAGTCTAAGCAGAACAATGGAGAAAGTGTGCAACTATATAGTGATAGGTTGATTAATCTAGCTGAGGAGGCGTTCATAGGACAGAACGTACAGAGTGAGGAGGTAGAAAGGATGTTAGTTGGAATATTCGTTGATGGAATAAAGTCGGATGGACTTAAATTCAAACTTATGAGTGAAAATCCTACAAGATTATCACAGGCTGTGGATATAGCTGTACAGGAAGAAAGGTTGAGAAGGAGATTTAGACTAAGGGTAGGACGAGAAATAGGAAGCAATAGAGAAGATAGGATTGAGGAACCTATGGAGATAGGACAAGCAAGGTACGGATGGAGAAGACGGGGAGAAATACAGACACTGCAGGGAAATAATAACGAAAGTAATCAAGATAGAGGAAGACAAATGAGAAATCCTATAAGAGAGACAGTAGCTAGTAGAAATATGCTCTGTTGGAATTGTGGACAGAGGGGACACACTTTTAGATTTTGTAGCAACCGACGTGCTCAGGTTAGTGCACAGAATAGAAGTGTTAATAGCAGACCAAATAGAAATTTGGAAAAATACAAAGAAGAAGTGGAGTTAATCAAACCAGCGCAGAAATACTGACACTGGTAAGAAATTATAGAAGGCAACGTAGTCGTGGTTTCCAATCGAATGGCTAGTAAGATATCATTACGCTAAGGCCACGGCAAAGTTCAACCTGCTTTAGAAGACAACCGTTTTATAACAACGACAGGAACTACCGCAGACGGGATGTAAACGACGCGACGAGAACACGAAGGTATGAAGAGAGACAACATAGCAGGCCAGAAGTCAATGGTTGGCAGAGACATAATTTTTTAAAGAAAAGATGGAACTGGAACTGGCTATCTAATAATGAAGAGCTGAGAACATTGCGAAGTCAATGGTTTGAGATCAGAAGGTTGAGATATGCACTCACAAAGTCAAACAAAAGAGAAAATCAGCATCATACTAATAGAACCTTAGCTGATGATCGACAGGTGTTTTCAGTTGTTAGAAGTAGACAAGAAAGAGCGACACAGACACAGACGCAGACAGGTAATATGGTAGACAATAATACGCAGACTCAAGTAGACACGGTACAACCGACTAAAAAGATAGGAAGGGGAACACAAACTATTAAGACGGTTGAACTTAAAGAACCAGCACAAGTAAAAATTGAAAAGGTTTCGCTAGTCAAAATTAAAGAGAATGTATGTAAGCCGTTAAAACCAAGAAACACCAGACAGAAAGTTAGAAAAAGTGTTAAAGCCAGATCTGCAAGTTTGCTAGTAAACGTAGGTACGACTGGCGTAGTAGCAGATGCCTCAGACGGAGACATTGAGTTTCGCCCTGACTGCGACATGAAAGGTAGCGGTATAAATAAAAAGAATATTGGTTGTATGAGTTCCGACTACAGAGATGTTGCTTCCTCTTCTACAACATATAATCAACAGGTTGGGGGAACGACCATATACAGTGATTATTCAGAGGACGAGGGAGGAAGATATAAAATATATCGGACGTATACTGAAGATAGTGAGCAGACCGACGCGGTAAAGACAGGAATAGGAAATAGAAAGAAAGCACTTAAGAAGAAGAACAGTAATAGACAGATAGCAGAAATTTACTCGACTACGGAAGATGACATAAGAAAGGTCAGAGAATATATGACCCTAAGACCGGAATACTTTAATGACAGTCTGACAGTTATAGATACTGAAGATGAGATAGATGAAGAGAGACATACACTAGTAGTAGGAGACAATGAACTATTTGGGTTAGATACGCTCTATAGCTGTTAGAATTCTGAGGATTATGAATAGTATATTGGCTTACGAGATGAATTGCGGTTTGATCATATACAAATGACGAGTTTTTTTTTTTGGGTGGGGGGGGGGGTGTAGTATCACAATATATGGTGCAGACAATAGTGTTATTTTGGGTAGATAGTCACAGCAAGTGATAGATAATTTTAAAGCTGGTGAGTGGTGGAATATTCTACGTGGGTACGCTATAAAGAATATCTTGTGTTTGGTTGTGATGCGGGGAGAATGTCCCTTGTCCGGATGGAGTGGGTTGATCACGTTGAGTGATGTATAACTGGTGTGATTAAACTAGGGTAGACTCAACACAGAATTTGCACGGAGAGAGATAAACTAATTATGAATGCTCGTACTGGAGTTGATGTGTTGTTTGAGATGGCTTGACTCAGAGCTTTTGGAAGAGTAACTGGAGTATGAAAATGCTATGAGAGTAAGATGAGCCGAGAGTGTGTCTGATGACGAGATGTAGATTGAGGAGGAATTGAGTATCCTGTGTAAAATATTATTAAGAGTAGAAGACTGTGGAAGCTGATGCTTGAAGAATGCGAGTTCCTGGTGAGGGGGATGAAGTAATTACGTGATGGTTGCGGAGAAAGACGAGGCGATTAAATCTGAGAAAGTTGGTGTGTGGAGAAGCATGGAATGATGGTTACGAGGTTAGTGGCTCATCGGAATGAGGGCTGTTGTGAGAGATCGTTGATAGTTATGGTTAGTGTATAAAAGAGATATAGTTTGCTAGATTATGTGTGCTGAAATGATTCTTGGCCGGATGTGTTTCTGGTTGTTGTTTGATTTGAACGTAGTCCGAGAGATATGAGAAATATAGCCGCCAACGTTGTATGCTTGAACGAAGTTAAGAGGGAGTTGATGTGTTAGACGAGATGAGAAGTTGATGGAGGTTGCTTGGAAGAATAGAGAACTCTGTGTAAATAACAAGTTAAGCGTGAGACGGTTATGAGTAAAAGATTGTGGAAGAAGATGGGTAAATATGCGGGTATTCGTTTGTCAGAATGGAATGATGTTCAGGAGATCGAATATAGTAATGCGGGAGAACGAGATGTAAGTTGTGATAGTCCAGAGAAGTCTAGTTGCAAGTTAGAAAACAGATAGGCTGGGTTAGGCTTATCTATAATAAGTGGAAATAATTGTCAACTTCCAGAGAATCTGTTAAAAGTCGTCATTATTGATTTGTGTTGCTTATTTCATTTCATTTCATATTTAGAAATGATGGGTTCATGGACGAAAAATTCTGCAGATAGCAGAAGAGAAATTTGGTTTTGACTTAATGACGGTTTAACATATAGTTGACTAGGTATTAAGATTTTTATAGTATCGTAAATGGTTTAAAACAATACCTGTAGTTAACAGTACAGATAAATGTTAAACTTGTTGTAGAGTACTGGAATAGGCATGACTTGTGTTCCTTGTAGTGAATAGAATAGAGACTAATGATGTTCGATTACAATAAGTAGTTAATTCTAATTGAACTTGATTATTATTTCATTATATATATTTATTTTGAAAAATGTTGGGATATATGAAATCATGTTGGAATACCAGGGGGGGGGGGGGGTGATAGTGTTCTATTTTGATTTGTCTTGACTCCAGTTATTTATGAATTGTGGTTTTATTTAGCTTGCATATTACTTTATTTGTTTATTTTCACTTGCGAAACTAATAATGATTTTACTTCTTGAGTTGCATTAACCATGTTTAAAATAGTTTTTCCTTTTGGCGTTCAGTTGTGGGGAGTTATAAAATATGAACTGGTCCATATTAAAGAGACTTGTTAATAGGGTCCTTGGGAGTTCTGGATACAGAGTTACGTCCAGAAAATGAGACAACTTTAAGAAATGATCTTCATGGGGTAGGGAGAAATACATGGATTGAGTACATGTTCGACAAGTTATTATATACTGTGGATATCAGTTTTTGGGGGATTAAATAATGAATAACGAAGTATGAAGGGAAGTAAGTAAAGTATGTCCATTGTCAATGTGTGTGGCTATGGTATAATTGAAAATGGCTACGGTTGTCAGCAACGATTGGAACAAAAGTGGACTGAGAGCCACGGAGAGTGGATTAAGTAGGCAAGTTCACAAAAAAGGGGGGAAAGTGTTGTGTTATAAATTACGATTGGTTATCATGTTCAATCGGTTTGCATTGTTAAATATTAAGTATAGAAATTTTTAAGTTGTTAGAACATGTTAGAAAAATAGTTACCAGTTGCTCGCTCTGAGTAAAGACAGCGTTAATAGAAGTACATGGATGTGGGGGTTGAAATAGGAGCTGCATTAGACAGCGTTAATAGAAGTACATGGGAGGAGAGTGTGCTTATCATATATATTGGGAATAAGTACGTTCAGAGTACGAACATGGGCAATAATAATTGGGAGACGCTGTGGTTACAGCATAAAAGAAGAAGTGGAAATCATAATATATTGCTGGCTGTTGTTAGCAGCGCAAATAATACAGGTTGGAGAGTAGAAATATATTTTTTAATCCTGAGAGTAGAAGGGTGAAGTTTTAGATCGACGTAACTTTTGACAAGAGTATTTATTACGAAGATAATTGAAGATTATATGATTTGGGTTTTTGAAAACTTTATTTTATAAAGTTGTGAGACTGCATGGGAGGATAAATGTGATAAATGTGACTATTTCTTACTACTTTATATTCTTCGGTGCGGACCAACCACTTTCCTGTCTATCTGTCCTATATATCCTGTGTTGTTGATGTTAGTGAGAGTATGATTAGTTGTAGAAATACCTAATAATCTTAAATTTTTGTTAACCATAATTTTGATCGATATTTTATCAATGAAATGAAGCGGGTTGCTTTGCGAAGATAAGAAGATAAGATGAGCTTTTGTGATATAGACTTACGGTATGTAAATAATAAATGTGGATATTATAACGAAGAAGAAGTATATAGTATAGATCGTGGCGGCTGGCTATAAGATAAATTGTTGGGATGAATAAGAGTTCCAGGATAGAGTTAGAGGTAAGTAGTTTGGAGTTGAGATAGGTTCAGATTGTTTGATGCAAGATATGTAAGCGGATTGCTTATGATTTTACAGAAACGAAAAAGAGGTAACTTTAATTGTGTGTGGGATTATTGGGTTAAGTGTCTTGGGTCATAGATTTGGGGTAAATGAGTTGTAGAATTAAGACTTTTCGGGGAAAAGTCTTGTTGGGGTGGGAAGGTAATATAACAGAGTAACCTGTTATACGAGGTTTAGTTAGCTGGCACGGCGTGCAAGGGGAAAGAAATATATAGCTGATGCACACGTGAGCACCGTAGCTAAGTAGTTAAGGACGCTCACGTGCTGACGTAGAGGAAAACGGTGGTTTAGTTACGACTCAGCCGCCCAGCCAGCAAGATGGGTATACTTTCGTAGTCGCTGTAGACATTTTGATACCACTGAAGATTCTCCTAATAAACTGAGTCATTTATAGTCATCGTTGGCTTGCCTTCCTATATGCAGTTGCTTTTGAGTCTTCTCGCACTGTTAGAGTAACATTATCTGGGAGGCGTCCAGCCGGACATATCCTCCCCATCCATATACTCAACAATTAATTAATAACTTAACCCATTGATCAATTAATTAAACATAATTCATTAATGAATACACAACATTAATAAATTACATAAATCATAATTCATTAACATATCAATATTAACAAATTACTAAATTATGACTTGTTAATAACTTATTAACAAACTCATAAACCAAGCAAATGCTTTTGCCCTGGGATCGCTGTCCCAGAACAGGTTTGACCTTTATTAGTTGACCTTGTCTCCTGACGGTCAAGTCTGTGCAAGTCTACCTCAGGTTTGGTGGTAATGCACCGAGTAATCTTTCCCCCAGACAGCTGTGGGAAATAGCACCTTGGTTCCGTGGCGATTTAGACCATGTCGTCCTGTTTAGAGTGGCATCCAGCCCTCACCCCTTAAATCTTCAGTCCTCCCGCAAGTGTTGCCTAAATGGCTCAGTTCAAACTCCCACTTTCTAGTGGATGTGTTACTCAACTAACAGGGTCAAATTTACAGAAGAGAAGAACAGTAGAGTCATACAGCAACGTTCTGCTCGTAGTTCGGATCAGTTCAAATGCACCGGCCTCGTTGACATCGCGTCGCATCGCTCTCGGTCGGGCATGCAAAATCAACATTCGGTCGGGAATGCAAAATCAACACTCAGTCATGCAAAATCACCTCGTTTGGGCAGGCAAAATAAACAGTCGGACGGGCAGGCAAAATAAGCTCGATCGGGCATGCAAATACACTCAGTCGGGCAGGCAAAATAAACAAGTAGTGACATCATAAATCCACAGGTAATTCATAACTACCTCTATCAAGTAACTACAAGACATTCCTACATAGAGGTGTAATAGCACTGGTGTCCTCACTTAGCAAAGTATTTCAGGATCCTCATCGATGCAACGGAGCTCGTGCATTGAGATGAGTTTCTTCAGACTCAGGTATGAGTTAGGAGGAAAACGGAACACTTATGGGTTAAACCGTGTGCCGTGGTGTTGATCCAATGACTAAACTAAACTAAACTAACTAAACTTAGCAAATACTTACCTCCACATCCTGATAGAAATAACACCTTGATTCCAGGAATTAATAACACAACCTATATAAGGCATATGTTACAGCACTATCTAGCTAAGCAAATAACACATCACTTGCTTGCTCAAGCCGATAATTTATCACTAGTAATACCTTTAACATCACACAGTATAACTAGTGTCAAATTCCTCTCAGCCCTAACTAGGCAATCACTGACCAAGATTGTTAACACACTTGCTAACATAACTGTTAAATTACCCAAAACACACCACCAAGTAGCAGTGATAACTTCATAGTACATTCGGCGCTAACTATCATGTGCATATATTTTTACTATAACAACTCAAGTATATCTCCGACAATAACGTCAGTTTTACACAACTGAGCAGATGTGACTAACTACACACGCCTGATTTTGTTAACGAGCACAAACACCTGTTGTTATCGGAGAGGTCTGACCTAAATATTTCAATCGCCGGTCGGTACAGCTAATTACATATGCAGACAGTCGGGCGGAAAAATATTCACTTCGCGTTTACAATCATTTCTGCGTTCGGCGCTTTGTTTACGGACAACTGCTAAGTAATAATGTCTTAAGGTGTTACCTTTGTCACGAAACCATTATAATTCACGATAAGATGATAAAACAACAGCGGCAGGCTATATTCAAACTTACAAATTGTTTGCAACTAGTGGGGACATTCCCGTCGGATCAAAGGCGCCGCTAGTCTTTGAGGATTCCCCGGAGAAACGGGAAAAGAGTTTCCCGGTTAACTTGGACAAGACTCAAGATGAAAGGAAAAGCGCCACCGTGATTCGGTTGCCACATGTTGACAGGAGAATGACGTCACGAGGTCAATCCCAGACTGTATGAAAACAGACTTGTTGTCGGGAGAGTGCACAATAAAGTTTACCTAGGCTAACGTGTTGAATAGCTCAGTGCTCGGAGTGAAAAGAATCCCGCATGTTTACTATCAGTGTATTTGAGAAAAAAAAAAACATGTGTCTTTCATGGCAAATTGGAGATTCAATTCGGATTGTGAGCTAGGAATTCATAGGGTTCCCCTCGGGTTTTCAAAGAACAGATGCTGAATTGTTCGTATCATGGAGAAATTGGTACGAGGAGATCTGTTCAGTGGCCGGTGCATTTGGCCCATGAGAAAAGGGTTTAGTATTTCACACCACTTGTGAAAGAAATAATGGAATGTTACTGTTCACACCACGGGTGTAAGAACAATATCGTGTTTGATTTTCACACCACAAGTGAAATAACATTAGAGTATTTGATTTCACACCACAAGTGAAATAACATTAGATTGTTTGCTTTTCACACTACAAGTTAAATAACATTAGAGTGTTTTTAACATTTTCACACCACCTGTGAAATATAATAGGAATTAATTCAAAGAACGAGAACAGTGTAATAGTGAAAACGGTAGGACTTGTAAGAATGAATCCTTTAATCCAAGGAACAGTGTTACTTGTTTTCACTAGACAAGGAAGGTTTATGTCTAGGAACCATATAGACATTTATTAACAGGGTGTGTGATCGCTGCCGGATCAGTATCAGACTATATTCGTGATTGGTGACCAGGAATCTGGGTTATCAAAGGACTAACGGAGAGAGTCAACGTCGAACAAGAGGGACGCATCGTGTGGTGAGGTGTTTGTTTACTGACCCGTGATGATGTGGTGTAACTCGTACAATGATGATCAGACTGTGATCCGGAGCTTTGTGGTCTGATTTCTACATATCTTCTTCTTCAGCTTTCCGAGCCATTGAGGTTCTTTGCTGCAAATACAATCCGTCTCCATTCGTCTCTCTGGTGGACCTTCTCTTGCCAGTCGTTGATTCGAAGTGCTTGTAGGTCTGTACATGTATTATCTCTCCACCGTCTTCTTGGTCTACCTCGGGATCTACGGTCATTTATTTCCTGAGTGTAAACGAGTTTTGTTTCCCTATTATCTTCCATTCTTTCTATATGCCCCAGCCATTGAAGTCTATTAGACTTCATGATCTCTACATATACACCTTAGAATATACGACACACATTTTACACATTACACACACACACACACACACACACACACACACACACACACACACACACACACACACACACACACTTCTCCCACATATACTCTTTGCTTTAATAAATTTTTGTTAGTATTTATTTGTTGAAGCTAGAGTTGTCAAGTTGGGGAAGAATGAGAGGTGGCATGATCCAGGGGTGAGTAAGAGTGAGAAGAAGGTGTCTTTAGACTGAGGGAGTGTTGTGGACGGAGTCTGGTGGATATCTCCAGAATAGTGATATTGAATTAAAAAATGTGGGTGTTGATTTCCCTCACTCCAGGGACGACACTATAGAAGTAATATCTCTCAAGGCACTATAGTAGAGATCAAGTACTTATCACGACATTATTGTGGGCTCGTAAACGTGATCTTTGGACAGCGGGATCTCTCATAAACGGGATCTGTCGACAGTGGGATCTCTCGACAGGGGGAATCTTTTGACATCGGGATTTCTAGACGACGGGATCTTTTAACACGGGATCTTTAGGTAGAGGACGGGGATATCCTATTAGTGAGAATCCAGCTAGAGTGAATGTGGATAGGGGTTAAGACACATATCTTACCTGTTCACACTTCACACGTCTGCATAAGTCTGTGGTCCGGATTTTACTCTTGTCACTGAGTGATTGTGTTGAGTTGTGCTGTGTGTTATTAAATATATAGATTAATTGTACTTGTTAATTATCTATATATTGATCTTAGGGATAAAATCTACACTCTATCTGCTGACGTTCTTCTCTGAAATATGGCCACTCCTATACTAACTATGGCAGAACTAAGTGCAAAGGGGGAAGAAATTGGCTTGTCGGGCTCTGCTCTAACAGATTACATACAGGAGGTGGAGAGGGATTATCGTCAAACAGAAAGGGAAGATCGGAAGGCCGAGTTGGAATTGAGGAAGATGGGGCTAGAAACTAAGAGGATAGAAGCTGAGCAAGCCACTAGAAGGATGGAACTTGAAGCTGAGCAGGCAGCTAAGAAACTTGAAGCTGAGCAGGCAGCTAAGAAACTTGAAGCTGAGCAGGCAGCCAAGAAACTGGAATTTGAAGCTAAGCAGGCAGCTAAGAAACTTGAAGTTGAGGAAGCTGCTAGGAAACGGGAAGCGGAGCAAGAGGCTTAGAAAAGGGAGCACGAGTACCGGATGAGGGAACTCGAGTTGAAGAGGCAATCTAATGGGGAAACTGAGGGAGCAGTTGGAGGTTCCTCCATCCCAGGCTCAACCCCAGCAGGTGGACATAGTTACCATGCTATGAAGTTTTCTCTAGCGGTCTATGAGGAGGACAAAGAGAACATTGACCAGTACCTTCAACGCTTCGAGGCTATGTCTGTTGCCATGGGTCTAGACCGTGACAAATGGTGTCTTAAGCTGTCCCAGGGATTACGTGGGACCGGCTACGAGGTTTATTCTCGCCTGCCACCAGGACATGAGAACAATTACGACGAGTTGAAGACGGCTCTGCTGAAACGATTCGAGGTTACGTCACATACCTACCGGAAAAAATTTCGAGCAGCGAAACGAGAACCGGGGGAGTTGTCTGCCGCCTACAGTTTGCGTCTGAAATCCTATCTCCATAAGTGGATGGATTTGGCTGGGTTCGCACATGACTATGAGAGTCTGGAAGAGCTCATGGTGGTCGACCAGCTGAAGAAGCAAATGTCGAAACCTCTCAGGACATTCCTGGGAGAACAAGGTGCGGAACGTATTGACCACGTGACAAAATTAGCAGAACAGTTCACCGAGGTACACGGGGAGGCAAGGGAAAACCTTTCCACCAACACCAAAAGTCAGGAGAAACAGGACAGGAAGAAAGCCAAAAACTCAGGAACCAAAAAGGGAGAACCTTATGTAAAAACTTCAGAGGATAGTTCAGAAAAGACGAAGGAGGGAAGCAAGAGCACTTCAAGCTCTACACCAAAACGACCGTTGTCGGAGAAGTGGTGTTCCATTTGTAAGTTACCCTCTCACAATACGAGGGACTGCAAATCGAAGGCTAAGAGCCCTCACTTCGCAGAATGTCAAGTGACTTCCAAGGGGGTTGTCACTGAAAATGCCAAGGTTGACAAGGAAGCTCGCCACCAGGAGAGCTCACTCAAGTCCGGCACTAGAAAATCTAGGACAGGGAAATGGTGCAAACACTGCAGGTCAAACACGCACAATGCTATTAACTGTAGGGGAAAGTCAGGAGACTCTCATTTCGTCGTGTGCCCCGGGAAACCTAAGGTGGAGCCCACCAAACAGGTCGAGGCCGAGGAAGAGACTCCAGACCAGGAAAAACCACATGTAGTGGGATTGATAGAGGTTAACGGCCGTCAAGTGGAGTGTTTGTATGACACAGGACTGGACGGGGAAGCCGTGATTTCTGCGGATCTGGTACTCCCAGAACAATTCACAGGTGAGTCAATGGTGATACAGCCTGCACAGAAGAGTGCTGTAGCCATGAAGTTGCCCATTGCTAGAGTGGAGATTCGGTCAAGATATGTCACCGGCACAATCAAGGGTGCTGTATTGGCCGATCCCATTTACCCCGTCATCCTCGGTTGCCGGTATGTCTTTCTGGGAATGCCCAGGGAGCCAATCCATATGGGAGCAATACAGACTCGCTCTCAGACGAGAACGGAAGAGGCAGAAGCAATTGTGACCAACCCACTGCCGGGAGAGCTGCGAACTGCCCAGAATGAGGATGTAACCTTACGTCCTTGCTACAAGAAGCTGCAGAGAAGTGCTGATCCACCAGGACGGGGGCAGTACTACATGAAGAACAGGATACTCTACAGGAGAGCTGGAAGGAGAGACAACCTATATGGTCAGTTGGTGGTCCCGAAGGCTCACCGTTCCCAAATTCTTCATATGGGGCATACCATCTCCTTTAGTGGGCATATGGGTATTGCGGCCACCATGCAGCGAATTTCATGCCATTACTATTGGCCGGGAATGACAGATGATGTGCGTCGGTATGTGAAGTCATGCCCTGAGTGCCAGAGGGTGGCACCGAAACACTGGACAGCACCGGTGGTCTTGGGTGAGATGCCCATCATGAACTCTCCTTTCGAGAGGGTAGCCATCGATATCGTGGGTCCACTTCCTAGGACTAGGAAGAGGAACATGTATATTCTCACAATGGTGGATTGCTGTACAATGTCAGGTGAAGCCATACCGTTGACCACGATTGACTCGAAACGAGTGGCGGACGCACTGATGGAGGCCTTTACCAGATTAGGCTTTCCTGATCAAATTCTGACAGACAATGGGTCCCAATTTTTTGGAAAACTCATGGAGGAGGTATTTAGCGTGTTCCACTCTAACCACATACATACCAGCCCTTACCACCCTCAAGCAAATGGACAAGTAGAGCGTTTCAACGGCACGTTGATGACAATGCTCCGGAAACTGGCATAGGAAAAACCTGATAGGTGGGATGAATATATCCCAGCAGCACTCTTTGCTTATCGGGAGATTTATTATGACTCAACAGGACTACCACCCGCTACGTTGCTGTTTGGTCGTCCAATCAAAGGACAGTTGGAAGCCATGTTGAGGAGTTGGACTGAAGAGGGGACGTCAGAAGAAGTGATCTCATCTTATAAATAAGTGGAGGAACTGAAAGAAAAACTCCACAAGGGATGGACTCTGACGAGTCAAAACTTGAAAAAGGCCAGAAAAAGACATGCGGCTTACTATAACCGTAGGTCTAAAGACAGATCTCTGGAGGAGGGAGACAAAGTCTTGTTGCTACTCCCAACGGGAAACAACAAACTGGAGATAGGTTGGCAAGGACCATTTCCCGTGGAAAGGGTTATATCCAGAACCAACTATCAGATCCGGATCCGGGGAAAGTCGAAGATTTTCCATATCAATCTAATGCGGAAATACGAGGAGAGACCCGGAGACAGGACAGCTCACCTCATGGCAATGGCAGTTGCAGTGGAGACGGAAACGGGAACCAACGAGGGCAGGGAATATCCCTTGGTACACCAGGAAACCTATAGGGATGTGGAAGTGAACCCTGATCTGACCTACCAGGAGAGGGAAAAGATTACCCAAGTTCCCAAGTCTCATAAGGAGATACTGACTGATAAACCAGGACGAACGAGGTTGGTTGAGTTTGAGATGACTTTGACCACTCAGGAGCCTGTTCGCCAAAAGGTTTCCCCAGTGCCATTCTATAAAGAAAAGGCCCTGGAGGAGGAAATACAGAAACTGCTGGAGGATGACGTGATTGCTCCATCCACATCCCCATACAATGCGGGGGTAGTTTTATTACGCAAACCAAGTGGAGAGCACCGATTGTGTATAGACTACCGACTTCTGAACAGTCATACACAATTTCAGGTGGAACCTTTGCCGAATACAACTCAGTTATTCGCTAGGCTCCATAAGGCTCGGTACTTTTCAAAGGTGGATCTGAGTCGCGGGTATTATCAGATTCCGGTCAAACCAGAGGTTCGACCCCTGCTGGCCTTCAGTACACCCAGTGGACACTACGAATTCAAGGTCATGCCCGTTGGACTCAGTAATGCACCTAATGTGTTTACTCGCATGATGAGGACCTTGTTAGGTCCCTTACATGATCCGTCCATTGTATCATTCATGGATGATATTCTGATTTCCAGTGACAGCTTGGATGACCATTTGCAATCCTTGGAGAGAGTTTTTAATAGACTCAAGGAAGCAGGGGTTACAGCTCGTCCAACCAAGTGCTTGATTAGTTACCAGACAGTGGAATTTCTGGGTCACACCCTTACTCCAGGACAAATTGTCCCAGAGCAGAAGAACCTAGAAAAAATCAGAAATGCACCAAGGCCGAAAACGAAGAAGGATGTGAGATCGTTCCTCTCGTTGTGTGGGTTTTACCACAAATTTATCCCGCATTTCACTGAACTGGGAGCTCCGTTAACGGAAACCTTAAAAAAGGGATCCCCGGACCAAATCGTTTGGACACCGGAGTGCGAGAGTGCCCACAGTCAGTTGAAGGAGGCCTTGGTCAAAAAACCTGTGTTTACAGCTCCCTGACCTCTCCAAACCATTTGTGTTGAGAACGGATGCGAGTGGGATTGGAATTGGGGCAGCCTTGTTGCAGGAAAAGACGATGCTTCGGTTTTGAAATCTGTGGCATACGCCAGCAAGAAACTTCTCCAGGCTGAGAGGAATTATTCGAACGTCGAGAGAGAGAGTGTTTGTCTCTCGTATGGGCCGTGCAAAAATTCCAGCCCTATTTGTATGGAGTTCAGTTTCGGGTCCAGGCGGATCATTAGCCCCTGATGTTCCTGGCTACATCTCAGAAGCTCAACGCCCGTTTGATGCGGTGGTCGTTGCTACTTCAACCATACAATTTCACAGTGGAGTATATACCTGGGAAGGAAAATGTTGGAGCGGATTTTCTATCCAGGCACCCAACTCCTGAAGAAGAAGAATAAATCATCTGGATCGAGCTTACAGTGGAAAAGAGTGAGATGGACTACACTCTTAAGAGTGTCACGAAACTCTCTATGTCACGAAACCACTATAATTCACGATAAGATGATAAAACAACAGCCGCAGGCTATATTCAAACTTACAAATTGTTTGCAACTAGTGGGGACATTCCCGTCGGATCAAAGGCGCCGCTAGTTTTTGAGGATTCCCCGGAGAAACGGGAAAAGAGTTTCCCGGTTGTCTTGGACAAGACTCAAGATGAAAGGAAAAGCGCCGCCGTGATTCGGTTGCCACATGTTGACAGGAGAATGACGTCACGAGGTCAATCCCAGACTGTATGAAAACAGACTTGTTGTCGGGAGAGTGCACAATAAAGTTGACCTAGGCTAACGTGTTGAATAGCTCAGTGCTCGGAGTGAAAAGAATCCCGCATGTTTACTATCAGTGTATTTGAGAAAAAAAAAAAACATGTGTCTTTCATGGCAAATTGGAGATTCAATTCGGATTGTGAGCTAGGAATTCATAGGGTTCCCCTCGGGTTTTCAAAGAACAGATGCTGAATTGTTCGTATCATGGAGAAATTGGTACGAGGAGATCTGTTCAGTGGCCGGTGCATTTGGCCCATGAGAAAAGGGTTTAGTATTTCACACCACTCGTGAAAGAAATAATGGAGTGTTACTGTTCACACCACGGGTGTAAGAACAATATCGTGTTTGATTTTCACACCACAAGTGAAATAACATTAGAGTGTTTGTTTTTCACACTGCAAGTGAAATAACATTAGAGTGTTTTTAACATTTTCACACCACCTGTCAAATATTAATAGGAATTAATTCAAAGAACGAGAACAGTGTAATAGTGAAAATGGTAGGAATTGTAAGAATGAATCATTTAATCCATTTAATGTTACTTGTTTTCACTAGACAAGGAAGGTTTATGTCTCGGAACCATATAGACATTTATTAACAGGGTGTGTGATCGCTGCCGGATCAGTATCAGACTATATTCGTGATTAGTGACCAGGAATCTGGGTTATCAAAGGGCTACCCGAGAGAGTCAACATCGAACAAGAGGGACGCATCGTGTGGTGAGGTGTTTGTTTACTGATTTTACTGACCCGTGATGATGTGGTGTAACGCGTACAATGATGATCAGACTGTGATCCGGAGCTTTGTTTGTGGTCTCATTTCTACATATACATCTTAGAATATACGACACACATTCTACACACACACACACACACACACACACACACACACACACACACACACACACACACACACACACACACACACACACACACACACACACACACACACACACACACACACACACACACACACACACACACACACACACACACACACACACACACACACACACACACACACACACACACACACACACACACACACACACACACACACACACACACACACACACACACACACACACACACACACACACACACACACACACACACACACACACACACACACACACACACACACACACACACACACACACACGCACGCACGCACGCACGCACGCACGCACACACGCACGCACACACGCACGCACACACGCACACACACTTCTCCCACATATACTCTTTGCTTTAATAAATTTCTTGTATTTACTTGTTGAAGCTAGAGTTGTCAAGTATGTTATGTTGGGGAAGAATGAGAGGGGTCATGATCCAGGGGTGAGTAAGAGTGAGAAGAAGGTGTCTTTAGACTGAGGGAGTGTTGTGGTCGGAGTCTGGTGGATATCTCCAGAATAGTGATATTGAATTTAAAAATGTGGGTGTTGATTCCCCTCACTCCAGGGACGACACTTTAGAAGTAATATCTCTCAAGACACTATAGTAGAGATCAAGTACTGATCACGACAACCTTGATCATCGAATCACGACATTACTTGACTGCTTTGGTGACCCGCTCTGGCACGCGGTTGAAAAGACATCATTTCACAGCAGTCAGCAAATTCCGGCCGTCTCTGTAGACAGTTGGCTGGTGACTGACAGCCCAGAGCTGATTCAATCAATCAATCATGAGCCATGCCGGAAAGCGTGGGCGGTCATGACTCGCCATTTCACTCGATCACCAGTGTCGTGGATCAGCTCACTGTTCCTGTCTCGTCCATGCCATGTGGCCAAGCCATCCAGGTATTTACCTCTCGGTCTTCCTCTTGGTCTGTTCCCCTCGGTCTTGCCAGTTGTCACCAAGTTCTCCAATCCATTTCTTCTCTTAACATGTCCAAAAATTTTTGACTGTCTACGTCTAATCTCTGTAATCAGTTTACGGTGTTCATTTGTCTCCTGTAGTACTTTGTCATTGGTTTTTCTGTCTGTCCATGGTATTCTTTGCATTCTCCTCAGAAACCACATTTCTGCAGCCATCAGATGTTTTTCAGCTTGACTGCCCATTGTCCAAGTTTCACATCCATACAAAAGAACAGGCTCTATGTATCCCCTCAACACTATTTTTCTCGTTTCAATTGACATTTGTTTATTGGTCAGAATGTTTTTCATCTTGCTAAAGGCTACTTTCGCCATGGCGATTCTTGTTCTAATCTCTTCAAGGCATCTCCCATCAGATGTTATGACTGTTCCAAGATAATTGTACCGATTCACTTGTTGAAGAATATTTCCATTTACTTGTATATTACATTGTGGCACTTCTTCCTTCCTAGTGACGACCATAACCTGAGTCTTTTTGCAATTTAATTCTAACCCCAGTTGCTCACTGTGTACAACAACCGCATCTACTAATTGTTGCAGGTCCTGCGCATTGTCTGCAATTAATACTGTATCATCTGCATATCTAATGTTATTGATGTTTCGTCCTCCAATGCTGATTCCATTTATATCCTCTGCATTTCTGAAAATATTTTCAAAAATATTTTCACTGTATAGGGAAAAAAGATCTGGAGACATCACACATCCCTGCCTAACACCTCTCTTAATTGGCTGATACTGTCCCACTTCATTATCAATCCTTATTGCAGCTTGTTGTTTCCAATATATGTTTTTTATAAGTCTAATGTCTTTCCCATCAATTTGAAGATCTGCAAGCATATCCACCATGTTGACATGTCTAACTCTATCAAAAGCCTTTGTATAGTCAATAAAGCAAAGATATATATCCTTGTTTACTTCTATAGCACGTTCAATAACTGTTCGCAGCATATACACAGCATTTACTGTACCCTTTCCTTCTACAAACCCACATTGTTCTTCCCCTATGTCAGGTTGTATCTTCTTCCTCACTCTTTGCATGATAATTCTTAGCAAAATCTTTGTGATGTGACTCATTATACTAATTGTTCTATGTTGATCACATTCCAAAGTTCCTGATTTTTTTGGGATTGCAATAAATACAGAGTTACATAATCCCCAGTATCATATAATGTGTTCATCAGTCTGGTGACTTGCTCTAGTCCAAATTCTTCTAAAGCTTTAATCATTTCTGTTGTGATGTTATCTGCACCGGGGGCCTTGCCAGCTTTCATATGCTTAAGAACATTTCGAACCTCCATCTCCAAAATTGGCGGTCCTTCATTATTAAATCTAATATCATACTGTTCGTCTCTGTTATCATCATAAAAGTGTTTCACATAATCTGCCCATACATCTAGAATCTGGTCTTTTTCTATTATGATTTTGCCATCTTTAGTTTGTAGACACCCTGTCGACGTACTTGTCCTTTTATTAGTAAGTTCCTGAATTCTTTTGTGCACCAATTTGGTATTTTGACTGTAGTGTTGGTTTTCAATTTTAAAGCACTTTTCCGCAAGCCATGATTCTGTTGCCTCCTTACATAATATTCTGACTTGTCTGTGGATTTCTTCATATTTGACAGAATTATTTTTGTTGAGTCTTCTTGTTTCCATGAGGTGTAAAATTTCTTACGACCCGCCTTCTTTAATTTTGGAATAGTTGTTTCTGCAGCCACATTGATTGACGTTTCCCATTGATCATCCACATCCTGGAATAATATCTCTAGATCAGACAATGTATCAAATCTGTTCTGTACTTCTATGTTGAATTTGTTTTGTATTTCCTTGTCATTACTCAATGTACACAAATCATATTTAATGTTTCCTGTTATATACTTGACTTTCTTCAACTTTATCCTCAATGTTCCTGTGAGTAATCTGTGGTCACTATAACAATCAGCACTGGGAACTGTTTATGCTACTGTTAGCGCGTTTCTAAATCTTCTGCTAATGAGAATGTAGTAAATCTGGTTTCTAATCCTGCTATCAGGACTCCTCCATGTCCATAATCTTCTAGGGTGTTGCTTAAACCAGGTGTTTCATACAATCATTTACTGTTCTTTTGCCCACTCCACGAGTCTCTATCCTCTTTCATTTCTCTCTCCTAAACCATAGTTTCATACTGTGTATCTATCCCCTTGATTTCCTACTTTGCATTGAAATCCCCTATTATGATGTTTATTTCTGAATATTTACATTTCTTTAAGGCAGCCTCTATGTCATTATAAAATTCTTCTACACTATCTTCACTGGATTCTCCTGTTGGTGCATATACTTGAATAATATTTATGCTAAAAGGTCTGCCACTTAATTTAACTAGTAGAACTCTGTCCGACACGGCCCAATATCCTTGAACAGATGTTGATGTTTTCCGGTCCAAAATAATTGCCACTCCCCTATGACGTTCTTCACCTCCAGAATAAATAATCTTGAAATCGTCATCTATTTTGATGCATGATCCTGTCCATCTCGTTTCGCACATACCTAAAATATTATTTTTTTTCCCTTTCAATTTTTTGTTTTATGTTCTCTAATGTTCCGTAGATGTTTAACGTCCTAACGTTCCAAGTTGCTAATTTTAACGTCTCTGTCCTTGTCTTGCGATGATTAGTCTTTAAGCGAATCATGATATACTAAGCACTTTTAAAGAGGTAGTTTGCCGTTGCTTTCCTCTATGGCAGTGACCATACTGGTCGGAGACCGCAGCCATTGACTCAAGAAAAGCTCTTCTGCCTGCCGTCGTGAATTTGAGACCATGACCAACGAATATCTGTCGGCTGCCCTCAAATTGCATCCACCACCTGCCTTCCGTGGCTTCTTTTGAAAACTTCCAATAAAAGAGCACAAAATAACATCACATAATCCACAGGAAAACACTATTCGCTGCAAATCCATAGGAAATCACACGAAATCCAAAGAAAAACACTAAATAGCGTCCCCCGAAAAGTGCGCGTCATCCTGCCGCCAGAGCAGAAGAAACCGGAAGAGCTGATTGCTCAGTTTCAAATTCTTCTCGGCCCAAGAGAATCTCATGGGTCACGGAGAAGTCCAGAATCACGTGCAACCCGATGTGACCGTGGGTCCAACGTGACTGCAAACATCACGTACGCAATGTGCCGATTACGTTCGATAATAATATAGACTTTACTCGAACCGGATTATTTTAGCTGGGGTTTCCCCTAGCTATTTTGATCTCTGACGGGAGACGACTCGTCTAATTCCTACCGAAGGGAATTAATGGAGAGTAAAGACACGAGATCTGGTCGGTTTCGTCACAAGGAGGTCAGTCATGTGATCGTTGGTTCGGCCCGTCGCTAGCGTCCAACTTTTGAATTGCGCATTCTTCCACACAAGAACCAGTCGGACAGTCCAGTCGCTTGACGGTTACCAAATTCTCCTAAATAAATGTGTCGTTTATTCTGACACGAGGTAAGCTCATCAATCTATAGATCAACATGATGCTCCAGAAGTGTACTGTTGAGGTATCCAGTGTCTGTGCGTCATTTTAAGTCATTAATAACATAAAAAATACTCTGGCGTGTCGACTTGCAAGCTACCATTTCTAGCTGAACTGTTCCATTCTCCGGCCAATCTGACGCTATCTCATTTCTCTAAAACTGCTCGATCTGAAGTGATTCTTTAATTCTGTTGTCTTTAATGTGTACAATTTACAACATACTATCATAGGAACCGTTAATATCCAACATTATAATAAGTTTATCATGTTTTACTTTATCAAATGTCTTAGTATAATCTATGAAACACATATATATGTCTTTCTTTGTCTCTATTGACCTTTCTAATAGTATTCGTAATGTGTATATTGCATTGTTTGTACCTTTTCCTTCCGTAAATCCATACTGTTCTTCACCAATTTCCATTGTTATTTTCTTCCTTGTTCTCCTCATTATAATTCTGAGTAGAAGCTTAGTGACATGATTTATGAGGTTAATTGTACGAAAATCTTCGCATTCAATTGCTCCTTTTCTTTTCGGTATAGCTATAAATACAGATTTCAACATATCACTGGGTAAATATCCACTGCTGTAAATATCATTCAACATTTTGGTTAACATATCTACTTTAAATTCTCCCATTACTTCTAATTCTTCTATTGTGATTCCATCTGACCCAGCTGATTTTCCTTGATAGCGTCATCAACTTCTTCTTTAAGAATAGGTGGACCTTCTAAGTTACTTTCTTCTGTTAATACTGCTCTTTCTCCATCATCTAAGTCTCTTCTATACTCATTGCACCTCGTCATTATAGCATCTTCCTCCAATAATAAATTTCCTGTTTTTGATTTTAAACAATCTGTATTTATTCTTATATTTCTTTCTGTAATCTCATTTATTTGTTTATGCATATTTTTTGTACCTTTAATAGAATTTAATTCAATTTTCTTGCACTGTTCATTTAACCAACTTTCTTTTGCCTTCACACAATTATTTCTTATTTCTTTATTTATCTCATGCGTATCATTTTTACTCTGTTTTCTTTTGGTCATCAACTTTAATATTTCTTCAATCATCTATTTTTTCTTAGCCTTTGGCTTTTCTCCCGTAATATTTCTTTGCTCGTTTGATGAATGGAATCCCTTAACATTTCCTATTGTTCGTTTATATTCTGTATTTTAGCTATTGCATTATACCTATTTTTCACAATCACTCTGTATTATTCTTGAATTTCTTTATCTACATTCAAAACCTCTTTATTAAGTCTCATGTTCCTAACCACTTTTTTCTTCTATTCAGTCTTACTTTCATTAAACCACATAGGGATACATGATCATTATTACAGTCAGCACCCAGCATTGTCTTTACATTAATTAACGCATGTCGAAACGTTTTATTAATAAGTATGTAGTCAATTTGGTTGAGTATTTTCTTATCAGGGCTTCTCCATGTGTAAAGTCGTCTTTTATGATGTTTAAACCACGTGTTTCCAATTATCATATCATTGATATTTGCCCATTCTATTAGTTGTTTTCCACGTTCATTTTTTTATGCTAAAAGGTCTGCCACTTAATTTAACTAGTAGAACTCTGTCCGACACGGCCCAATATCCTTGAACAGATTTTGCTGTTTTCCGGTCCAAAATAATTGCCTCTCCTCTATGACGATCTTCACGTCCAGAATGAATAATCTTGAAATCTTCCTCTATCTATCTATATATATATTTGAATAACGAAGACACAAACAATAGATTGCATGATTTATTGCCTGACATATTTCGCTGCATCTCGTCAGGTACATACTGCAGAAATCACACAACTTACATGAATTAATTAGATAAATCCTTCAAACTGAAATATACACATGTTCGCACAGTAATGTCGATTGTCTACCACGGTAATTTTAAACTGACGAACATGTCTTTCTGCTTACACAAGGACGGCTTACGAAGGTTGATTAGTATAGCTTCAGCAAACTTTAACAATCGACTACTTTGTGTGTTGAACACACGGAAGGCACTGTCTCTTTCAACCACGTGTTCACTCTCGAGCACATGTCTCCCGACCGATGAAGCCAGACGTTTCCGGTGTGTCGGTCTGCCTAGGCTACCATCTTCTGTGTGTAGTATCTTGTCCAACCAATTCGGAATATGTTCCGAAACCCTGCAATGTAACTGTCGCTCAGTTCTGCCTATGTAGATGCCCACGCATCTGCATGTAAATTGGTAAATACAATTTGATTTGGCGTACAAAGCTAAAGGTTCTTTTACTGCTGGGACTGGAATCGGTGTGTTTCTGTACCTGATGACTAGAGCTGCAGCACAGAATGTTCGCTCGACTGCTGTGGTGAGCCGGTCCCGCAGACGTTGCATTACGTCATCTCCTCGGAAGGTTAGCTGGATGAATACTTTGAGTTTAGGGACTGTAGTTACTTCTGATTTCGGTTTGGGCTGTTGGCAGTGGCGCTTTATAAATCCCGTGGAGTACCCATTCAGGTTTAAGGCATTCTTCAGAGTTTTAAATTTCTCTGTCAGTGTGTCCTGGGTGCATATCTTCCTAGCACGGTCAAACAGGGTCCGTACTAAGCCCCGTTTGTACTGGACAGGTGCGAAGCTCTGAAAATTTAAGTATTGGCCAGTCCATGTTTCTTTGCGGTACACCGATCTTTGAATTGTGCCATCTGCTCTACGTCTCATTAGGATATCTAGAAACGCTTCGTTGTGGTCGTGTTCCATAGATAAAGAGATGTTTATATGTGTCTCGTTCATTGTGGCCTGGAACGACGTTGCTTGTAGCTCGTCTGTGGTGATAATTAGTATATCGTCCACGTAATGACGGTAAAAGACCAAGTTATTGATTTCTGAGGATCTCTTTTCTTCTAAGTGTGCCATGAAGATGTCCGCTAGAATAGGTCCAAGTGGGCTCCCCATGGCCACTCCGTCAATTTGGCGATATGACTTGTTTAGAAAGTTGAATTGTATGTTGGCAGTACATAATTTTAATAGCCTCTCTAGAATAGCTGATGGTATGCCTAGTTTTAGTTGTTTGTCTCTAATGCGTTCGCTTATTATATTCACGGTCTCATCTAATGGAACGTTGGTGAATAAAGAGGCAATATCCATGCATGCCATGTGTTTGTTGTTTATGTCCATAGTATCCAATAATTCCACCAGTTCGAATGTATCCCTGAGTGTTCTTGGATCGAAGGACTGTCGTACTGGCTTTAAAATTTCAGCTAGCCATCTCGCCATTCGGTGTTGTGCCGAGTTAACCATGGAAAGGATCGGTCTTAGTGGGATGCCGGGCTTGTGAAGCTTGGGTAGACCGTACATCTGAGGTGTTTGGGAGCCACGCGGTGTGAGCGTTTTTGCAGTGGCCTCACTGATGAGTCCTGCATTCACAAGTGACTGGATTTCTTTCCTCATTTTTGCATCCAGGTCCTCCGACTTGTTGACTGTTTGCTCTACTCTGAATTTAGATGCGTCTGATAATATATCATCCATTTTTCTCTGGTAGTCTGATATGTCCATCAGTACTGCACCACTCTCTTTGTCAGGTTTCAATATTACAAGGGTTTTGTTGGCCTTTAACGCTTTTAAGGCAGTAAGGTGTTCGTTGGTCAGCGGACATGTCTGTTTAGAGGGGGTTGTGCGATACTGGTGTTCTAAATCTACCAGTTTGGCCTTCAGCCACCCGACTGACTCAGCAGAAGTAGGTGATAACTTGGAGACTTGATCAAACAACATTTCAAATTGTTCTTGCGACTCAACACGGTTAATGTGTTTGGGCTTTATGCAGAATTTTAATCCGTATGCAAGGGCCTCCGTTTCAATGTTGTTGAGTACGTACGACGATAAGTTCCTCACATATTTCTCTGGGTCGTCTAGTACTGACGTAGTTATCTTTTCAGTGCTCAGTGATTTGTTGAGGCGAGCATTCTCTGCGATTTTCACCTTGTACACTGTTTCTGTACAGAATTTGGTGAACTTCAAGTAGCCATACAAGCTCAATTCTTTGGTGACGTAGTAGGCAGAACTGTGTGTGCGCTTGAGGTTGGCCAGTTTAGACTGGGTTTCTTCTATCTGGTTTTTTGTCAGTCGTCTCAGGTTTTTTCTTCGACATTACTGTGCGAACATGTGTATATTTCAGTTTGAAGGATTTATCTAATTAATTCACGTAAGTTGTGTGATTTCTGCAGTATGTACCTGACGAGATGCAGCGAAATATGCCAGGCAATAAATCGTGCAATCTATTGTTTGTGTCTTCGTTATTCAAATATATATATATAGATAGATAGAGGAAGATTTCAAGATTATTCATTCTGGACGCGAAGATCGTCATAGAGGAGAGGCAATTATTTTGGACCGGAAAACAGCAAAATCTGTTCAAGGATATTGGGCCGTGTCGGACAGAGTTCTACTAGTTAAATTAAGTGGCAGACCTTTTAGCATAAATATTATTCAAGTATATGCACCAACAGGAGAATCCAGTGAAGATAGTGTAGAAGAATTTTATAATGACATAGAGTCTGCCTTAAAGAAATGTAAAAATTCAGAAATAAACATCATAATAGGGGACTTCAATGCAAAAGTAGGAAATCAAGGGGATAGATACACAGTAGGAAACTATGGTTTAGGAGAGAGAAATGAAAGAGGATACAGACTCGTAGAGTGGGCAAAAGAACAGGAAATGATTGTAGGAAACACCTGGTTCAAGCAACACCCTAGAAGATTATGGACATGGAGGAGTCCTGATAGCAGGATTAGAAACCAGATTGACTACATTCTGATTAGCAGAAGATTTAGAAACGCATTAACACTAGCAAAAACACTTCCCAGTGCTGATTGTTATAGTGACCACAGATTACTCACAGGAACATTGAGGATAAAGTTGAAGAAAGTCAAGTATAAAACAGGAAACACTAAATATGATTTGTGTACATTGAGTAACGACAAGGAAATACAAAACAAAATCAACATAGAAGCACAGAACAGATTTTATACATTGTCTGATCTAGAGATCCTATTCCAGGATGTGGATGATCAATGGGAAACGTTGAAGAATTCAATCAATGTGGCTGCAGAAAAAACTATTCCAAAATTAAAGAAGGTGGGTCGTAAGAAATGGATGACTGAAGAAATTTTACACCTCATGGAAACAAGAAGACTCAACAAAAATAATTCTGTCAAATATGAAGAAATTCACAGACAAGTCAGAATATTATGTAAGGAGGCAAAAGAAGCATGGCTTGAGGAAAAGTGCTTAGAAATAGAAAACCAACACAACAGTCAAAATTTCCAAATTAGTGCACAAAAGAATTCAGTAACTTACTAATAAAAGAACAAGTACATCAACAGGGTGTCTAAAACATGAAGATGGCAAAATCATAATAGAAAAAGACCAGATTCTACATGTATGGACAGATTATGTGAAACACCTTTATGATGATAACAGAGACGAACAGTATGATATTAGATTTAATAATGAAGGACCGCCAATTTTGGAGATGGAGGTTCGAAATGTTCTTAAGCATATGAAAGCTGGCAAGGCCCCCAGTGCAGATAACATCACAACAGAAATGATTAAAGATTTAGAAGAATTTGGACTAGAGCAAGTCACCAGACTGCTGAACACATTATATGATACTGGAGATATACCTCCTGAATTATGTAACTCTGTATTTATTGCAATCCCAAAGAAATCAGGAACCTTGGAATGTGATCAACATAGAACAATTAGTATAATGAGTCACATCACAAAGATTTTGCTAAGAATTATCATGCAAAGAGTGAGGAAGAAGATACAACCTGACATAGGGGAAGAACAATGCGGGTTTGTAGAAGGAAAGGGTACAGTAAATGCTGTGTATATGCTGCGAACAGTTATTGAACGTGCTATAGAAGTAAACAAGGATATACATCTTAGTTTTATTGACTATACAAAGGCTTTTGATAGAGTTAGACATGTCAGCATGGTGGATATGCTTGCAGATCTACAAATTGATGGGAAAGACATTAGACTTATAAAAAACATATACTGGAAACAACAAGCTGCAATAAGGATTGATAATGAAGTGGGATAGTATCAGCCAATTAAGAGAGGTGTTAGGCAGGGATGTGTGATGTCTCCAGATCTTTTTTCCCTATACAGTGAAAATATTTTCAGAAATGTAGAGGATATAAATGGAATCAGCATTGGAGGACGAAACATCAATAACATTAGATATGCAGATGATACAGTATTAATTGCAGACAATGCGCAGGACCTGCAACAATTAGTACATGCGGTTGTTGTACACAGTGAGCAACTGGGGTTAGAATTAAATTGTAAAAAGACTCAGGTTATGGTCGTCACTAGGAAGGAAGAAGTGCCACAATGTAATATACAAGTAAATGGAAATATTCTTCAAGTGAATCGGTACAATTATCTTGGAAAAGTCATAACATCTGATGGGAGATGCCTTGAAGAGATTAGAACAAGAATCGCCATGGCGAAAGTAGCCTTTAGCAAGATGAAAAAACATTCTGACCAATAAAAAGATGTCAATTGAAACGAGAAAAAGAGTGTTAAGGAGATACATAGAGCCTGTTCTTTTGTATGGATGTGAAACTTGGACTGAAAAAGCATCTGATGGCTGCAGATATGTGGTTTCTGAGGAAAATGCAAAGAATACCATGGACAGACAGAAAAACCAATGACCAAGTATTACAGGAGACAAATGAACATCGTAAACTGATTAGAGAAATTAGACGTAGACAGTCAACATTTTTTGGACATGTTATGAGAAGAAATGGATTGGAGAACTTAGTGACAACTGGCAAGATCGAAGGGAACAGACCAAGAGGAAGACCGAGAGGAAAATACCTGGATGGCTTGGCCACATGGCATGGACGAGACAAAAACACTGAGCTGATCCACGACACTGGTGATCGAGTGAAATGGCGAGTCATGACCGCCCACGCTTTCCGGCATGGCACATGATATATATATATATATATATTTAAATATTGAGCACAACCCACTACTGGCAACGCCGATCGCATTCTGGTATGAACCTAAGGCCTATCCACGTCAATATGGAAGCACTATACTCGAGTTTCGCCCTCATTTGAGCTCGTCAGTAGTGCATATCCCAGACCGGATCCGGAAACAGTCCCGGTTCACGCGTGTGAAGCGGGCGTGTAACCACGCTGCACACACTGGACACACAAAATTATCACAACAGAACATCACAACGCTACCCATCGTAGGCTATGCTCATAATCAATATATCACCACATAATCAATATATATATATATATATATATATATATATATATATATATATATATATATATATATATATATATATATATATATATATATATATATATATATATATATATATAAGGGGCGTTCATTTGAAATCCGTTCGTGCCGAACCGCGCGTAATTGTGTACGTTGAACATGATCATGTCATAGTCATGTGATGCGTACTGACAAATGAATAAAATAACAAGTGCTTATCGTCCCATAATGCATAGGTTCTGTTTCTGACCGTTGAGAAAATGGCCGGGTTGATCCAAAATCCGTCAAAAGAAGCTCAAAGAGCGGTGATTCAGTTTACTTCATTTGAAGGATGTCTATCAGTGGACATTCATCGAAGAATGCAGGCAGCGTACGGTAACAAATGTATGTCGAAGACAACAGTGACAGACTGGGCACGAATGTTTCGGAAAGGACGTCAGTTCACGACAGATCTTCGACGGCCGGGTCAAGCACATATTGTTGCAACAGAAAAAAAAAACATCGCCAAAATTGATGCAGCAGTACAGATGAACCGTTGTCGAAGCATACGTTCGCTGGCGAAAGAATTTGATGTGTCATTTGGGGCAATTTAAAAGGTCGTTCAGAAGAAACTGCAATATCGGAAGGTCACAGTGGGTACCACGGATGTTGACTAAATACCAAAAAGAGGAACACACAGGATGGTGTTTGAACCACTTGCTGTGTTACAGAGTGGAGGGTGATGCATTCCTCTTCCGCATAGTGGCAGGCGATGAATCATGGTGTCCGCAGAAGTCGGATGTGTCGGCCTAACGGCGCAAGAACGCAGCTCTGCTGTAAACAGGCACAACGCAATCACATCCGAAAAAAAACTCCGGATGAACGAAGAAGAAGAAGAAGAAGAAGAAGAAGAATCATGGTGTTACCACTTTGAGACGAGCAGTAAAAGAGAGCTCATACAATGGAAGCATGCTGGATCACCAAAAGCCAAAAAAAAAAAAAATTCAAGTTACAGGTTTCCGCTGGTGAGGTTATGCTGATCGCATTTTTTGACCATGAAGGGCTATTGGTAGCCGACTTTAAAGAACCTGGTACAAACATCAACTCTACCCACTAGCCTACTTGGAAACACTAGACAAGTTGCAAAAAGCCATCAATAATAAACGACCCGGCATGCTTTCTCCTGGTGTGATTTTGTTGCACGATAATGCTCGTCTGCATGTCGCAAAGATTTAGCAGGAAGCATTAGCAAGGAAGAAGTGGGAAATTCTGCAACATCCAGCCTATAGTCCTTATTTGTCATCATGTGATTTTCATTTGTTCGGACCTTTAAAAAAGCTCTCAAGGGGCAACGATTTCACACAGATGAAGACGTAATTAACGCGATAAACACTATGTTCAGTGAGCAACCACGATCCTTTTCTTCATGCGGACGGCATTCGCCGCCTACATAAGCAATTTGAAGCTTGCCTGAATGCCTACGGCGACTACTTTTGGCAAACCCATGGTGCATAATTCATTCAAAATGAATGCTTTGTTTAATTTTACCACATCTGTTAATGTTTCTTTCATGCTTTTGTGAAGTTGGAACCGTGACTAACACACACACACACACACACACACACACACACACACACACACACACACACACACACACACACACACACACACACACACACACACACACACACACACACACACACACACACACACACACACACACACACACACACACACACACACACACACACACACACACACACACACACACACACACACACACACACACACACACACACACACACACACACACACACACACACACACACACACACACACACACACACACACACACACACACACACACACACACACACACACACACACACACACACACACACACACACACACACACACACACACACACACACACACACACACACACACACACACACACACACACACACACACACACACACACACACACACACACACACACACACACACACACACACACACACACACACACACACACACACACACACACACACACACACACACACACACACACACACACACACACACACACACACACACACACACACACACACACACACACACACACACACACACACACACACACACACACACACACACACACACACACACACACACACACACACACACACACACACACACACACACACACACACACACACACACACACACATATATATATAGTGTATGTGTGTGCGCGTGCGCGCACGTGTTCTATGTGTGAGTGTGTGTGTGTTTGGATGTATATATGTGTGTAATGTGTGTGTGTAAAGTGGGGAATGACATTTTGGAAAGGGGAAGGTGACATCCCGAACATGTGGTGAAAGGGTGCATGGGCGAAAATGATTGAAAACCACTGAATGTAGCATGTTCTTTATCACGAAAATCAAGACATTCTCCAGCAAATCAACAAAATCCAAAACTTCAAGACCCTCTGAACTCTACCCCCAGTAATCACGCGAAGTTCGTGGTGTAAATAATTCTTGTGGCACATAATCCATACCTTCCATTCCGTGATTTTTATGGTTTGGAAAACATTAAAATCTCCGTTTGTCCGTGAACAAGGGGAAATAAATTGGAGGACAATTAGTGAGAACTCACACAAAAATGCCATGAGTGAACCAAGTGGGATGTGAATCTTCACTCTATAAATATAAAACTTCTCGGGGCTTTGTAAGGAGTTTGTGTTTGGCTCGGGAGCGACGTCTAAATCTCAGTCTGAAGCTTAACAAGTGATGAAGAAACAAACACTTCATGTACGTACTTTGGAGAAGTAGGGTGTAAATTATGCTGCTCATATTAACCCCGGATCATATCTATACCTAAACCCAAGGCACATTCATCATAGTGTTGAAAGATTCCCCATTTGATGTGTACCATCAAGTGTCCATGAGAGAGAGAGAGAGAGAGAGAGAGAGAGAGAGAGAGAGAGAGAGAGAGAGAGAGAGAGAGAGAGAGAGAGAGAGAGAGAGAGAGAGAGAGAGAGATGGAGAAAAGATTGCTTCGAATGAAATCAGATGAGCAGAATCTCAGAAGACATCATTAACCTATAGAATCCTTCATCCAGAGGAAAGTGAGCAGGCATCACTACTCAGGCTGAGTCAGTGAAGAAGCGCAGTGTATTGACTACTGTCAAGTGCCCACGGAAGGTGTCACTATCTCCTACGTCAATCAGGTGACCTCCTACCCAGACAGAGAAAATGGTATTTTTAGCCATCCTTACGTTATAAACCTTGCTCTCCAGTGGTTGTCATAATGAGACAATCCAACAAGACTGCCTCACTTGTCACCGCCACCCTCTATTCTGATTATATAAGAAACCAGTTATATCTATAAAAGTATTCTTTGATCATTGTTGAAACAGGCGTTGAGTTCAGTCATTTGGTAAGTCTGAGATATATTAGAGGTAGTATTCGAATAGTTTGTAGTTTTTTGGCCGTTGTCTAGTGTGGGACGACCGGTAAAGAACAATCCCCGTCCTGTTAAAAAAGTTATAAATTGGGGGATTAAGTCCGGGATATTCTAATGGTCTTGGTAGTGTCTAGAGTATGGTAGTTCTCTCTTTGATGGGTTCTATTCAGTCAAGATCAGGACTAAAATATCGCTATTATGTTTAGGAAACATTCTGTTGGAGATAACGACTGTCTCTTGACATTTCATACACACTATAGACACACAATTACATTGTCCGTTGGTAGTTAAAGAAAATTTTGTTTAGATAAATTGTAGTTAATATATTACTTTATTGAAGCGTGAGGGATGTCGAACAAAAGACGCACAATGGCCGAGATTCAAGAGATGGTAAAGGAAATCGGATAGAGCGTTGACGAGTTAAAACGGCATGTCATGGATATAGACATGGAATATCGAAGGAAAAGCGAAAGAGAAAGAAATTTGTCTTGCCGAGAAAGCCAGTGCACAATAGGCTAGGAAGTCGGAACTAAAACAAGAGGCAAATAAGCTCAAACAAGAGAATAGGAAGGCGGAAGCGAACAAGGGGCTAAGAATCTTGAGCATGAATATAGGTTGAAAGAGCTGGAACTGAAGCCTCAGCCTTCGAGTGAAAGTGGAGCTTCCGCCGAACGGCCTTCAATGTCAGGTACCTAGGTATATAGTTGTCATCCTTACGTGCCCGTGGTGTTCCAAAGGAAGCCCTTCGTCGAACACTTGTAACGAATAGATAAATTTATTCATGCATATGAGGCTATGGCGACTAGAGAAGGAAAAATTGAACCTGAAGCTATCCCAATGACTACGTGGAGTGATCTATAAGGGTTCACGACTGCCTCCAGGACAGGAGAATGACTACGAAGTCCTAAAGAAAGCTCTGCTGAAGAGATTTGAAATGGCGGCTCATATCTATCAGAGCAAGTTCCGTACAGCTAGAAAGGAGACTGAGGAGATGTATTCCGCTTTTTCGGATAGCTTCAAGTTGTACCTAATTAATTGGAGAAATCTGGAAATGGATATTTAGTGAGTTAGTTAGTTAGTCTTTCCTCTTGAGCCTAAGGCGGCGCATAGGGCAGAAGTCATGGCTCTCCATGTCCGGAATTTCGCTGCTACCTGTTGTAGATCCTGGATGTTCACTTGGCCGTTGAATGAGCCTTCTCTGATGATGGTTCTACGCAGGGTCTCTCTTGGTCTTCCCCGTTTTTTCACTACTAGTGACCATAAGAGGGCTTGGTTTGGGAGTCTTGTCTTATCCATTCTGAGTACATGGCCGATGTAGTTCCAACGGCGTTTTTAAAAAATAAATTGGACACAATGTCTTGCTTAGTCTCTTGTCTTATTTAATCTATTTGTCTCTTGTCTTATTTAATTTATTTGTCTTATGAAATGGATATGGACATGGAATATCGACAGGAAGAACGAAAGAGATATATCCAGATACTTTCGTGCCATTACAACTGGCGAAGCCTGGAGGAAATGGTCATTGCTGACCAGATAAAGCAGCAAATGACCAAACAATTCCAAGTAGGAGAACTTGGGAAAAGTGCCCAGGAAGAAAATACTCCCGAAGATAACAGACTCTCGGTGGTCGAGGCGATTGCAGTAAATGGGCAACAGGTAGAGTGTCTATATTATACCGAGCTACAATTTCACGCTGGCACAGCCTCACATCTAGTTTGTCTTGAACAGCTCACGGGGGAGAAAATCGAGATACAAACGGCCATGCAAAATTGTGTGGCTTTGTCCTTCCCGATTGCCTAGATGGATATACTTTCGAAATACGTTACGGGAACTATTTAGGCTGCGATCCTATCTGACCCGATTGTCTCCACGATTCTTGGAAGTAGGGACAGTGTTACTCGCGGAATCAACCAAGACCGTGATTGTAGGCACCATGCAAACAAGGTCACAGAAGGGGTCTGGCCAGCAACATGTTTCTATTCTGAATTCTCTACCCAATGCGTCAAGAGAGGCTCAGAAACAAGTTGCCACATTGCAGACTTGTTTTGCCAAGTTGTCCAAAGCAAGTGTTCCTCCAAAGAGAGGACTCTTTTATATGAAAGACACATTGTTGTATAGTAGCGCTGGCTCAGAGAAGCATGAGCATAGCCATCTCGTAGTTCCAAAGGCCTATCAGCAATAAATCCTACATATAGGACATATCATATCCTTCAGTGGACACATGGGTGTCGGGCCAACTTTCTAGATAATATCTTGCCATTATAATTGGCTAGGCATCACTGAAGATTGAGAAGGTACGTAAAATCCTTTTCTGAGTGTCAGAAAGAGGCACCAAAACATCGAACTGCTCTGGTTACACTGGGAGAAGTGCCGGTGATGAATTCACCTTTTAAGAGGCTCGCCATTCACATAGTCGGACCTCTTCCGAGAACTACTAAGAGTACTAACTACATATTAACAATGGTAGACACACATTAAATAGGTGTTTGGGAGGGGGAACGATACCTCTATCGACCATCGATTCTAAAAAGGTGGCCGATGTACTAATCGAGGTCTTCATTAGATTGGGGTTCATCAATCAAATCCTAACGGATAATGGTTCTCATTTTAGAGGGAAGTTGATGGACGAAGTTTTCCAGATCTTCTGTACAAGCTATATCCACACCCGTCCATATCTTTCTCAATTGAAGGGTCGAGTAGAGCCATAACTGGGACTCCAATGTACATGTAGCACAAACTAGCCAATGAAAAACCCGATAGATGAGATAAATCCTGTGGCTATTTTCGCCTATCGGGAGGTTCCTCATTGTTCCACCGGTCTGTCACCAGCCACTTTGCTGTTTGTCAGACCCATAAAAGGACCACAGGAAACCTTGTTTTCGTCGCCGCGAGCGTCGTCATTCGCACTGCGAGCGCTATCAAGATAAGTCGCCTTAACCAGTTAAGAAGCCTGACACGGGGAAAATGTCACTGGCAAGTCCAACAACAAGAAACACGCGGTATCCTAGATGTGCAGCGTGGGAGCCGACAAGACCGGGAAGAAGATGGACGTGGAGAACATGCCTGCTAGCTGCATCAAAGAATCTGAAACTACAACTATTACTGAAGCTACCACGAGGGAGAAGATCGACATCCCACCACAGACAGGAGCCAAACCTACTGAGAAGCAGAGGGAGGAGAAAGACATCAGAGTCGGAAACACCGACTCACCGACAAGCAAGTGGGTTGTCAAGCGTATACAGGTGGAGCTATCAGACGAAGAAATCCTGAAGCAGCTACGAAAAGAGAATGATCACATCCGATTCATGAAGGCGGAGCGGCTCCTCGCCTACTCCAAGATACCTACAACCTTGGCGGTGGTGACGACAGAGGGCAGCGGGATGCCGACCACAGTATCAATCAACAAGAGAAAGCAACAGCCAGAGAGATTCACCCTAAGGATCACCCAATGTTCCAGATGTCAGAGGGCCGGCCACAGCAGAGCAGCTTGTCGCAGTAAGACGGAATTCTGCCGTTACTGGGGCCGATCACCACGCCTTCAAGGAGTGTCCGCTGGCGAAGCAGGACACGGACTTCCGAGCACCCAACAACAAAAGAAAGTACGCCAACTGCCTGGGCAAGCACGGAGCAAGATACTTGGACTGTCCGAACCTGCAAAAACACAGAGACGTGTTAAAGCTCGCCATTACCACGAAGACACCATTCAAGGAAGCAATGCGGAGGTGCGAGATAGCCACGGGTATATCACAACCTGAAAGAGACCAACTGCAAAAACAGATAGACGAGTTGAAGAAACAAGTTAAGGCAATGCTGACGCCGACTCCGACCAGCGACAACGAAAAACTACTGGCGGAAATGAAGGAGATCCAGCAAAACATCGAACAAGAAGTGGAACATATGGCACTGATAAAGAAGAAGAATGAAGAAATCCTACAAACCATTAAATCAGAGCGAGAACTACAGAAAGCTGAAATGGAACTTTTCCGAAACAAAACAACAGAAGCCATACAAGAAATCACAAAGAAATCGCAAGATGGAAACCAAGAGACCGAGCCTGAACCGCAAGCGAAAGCCAGTAGCCAAATCACGACGCCCGAGACATTCAAAGGGAAACCAATATCCCACTAGACATCCGAAGAAATCCGAGAGGAGCATCCTGACGACGGCATAGAGGACACCTCGTCACCCCGTCCACATAACTGGCGGATATCGCAGAAATAGACAGAAAAGTGGAGCTCAAGAAAGAGGAACTCAGGCGCAAGGAATTCCCCAAAGAAAACCGAGATGAACACCCTGACGACGGCAGAGAGGACGCCCCGATACCACCATTATTTACCGATGAAAAACTCGCGGAGATAAAGAGGAGGTACGAACTCAGGTGCAAGGAATACAGAAGACGCATGGAAGAAAAAGCAAAGAAGCACAAGGAATACAAGGGGAAATCAATGCCCCTCCATATCGCTGAAGCACCAGCTTTATACGAGGCCAAAGAATAACCCATGGCAATACTATATAGATGACGGAGAGATCGTCCCATTTCTGACCGCAGAGGAAAAAATCTAATGGCAACAGAAGCTCAAACTCGCAGAAGAAAAAAGGCGCAAGGAGGAAAATGAAAACATTGATAAGCTCCTACAGAAAATACACAAAAAGGAGGCCAAAAAAAAAAAAAAAACCCAAACAAAAAGTCCTTTTAAGGACTGCAACCAGTCAAGCCAGACAAGCCAGGAGCCTTCACTAACAAAAGATACCACAAAAGGAGACGAGCACAAAGGACAGCCGCCGACCGATCCCCCAGCTGACGTCACAGACACAAACAAAAAAAACCAGTCGGTACCAGAACTAACTAGTAAGAGCGCACAAGAAAAGAATTAGGGTGAATGAACCCACAAAAACCACGGACCTCAACAATAACCACAGGGGAAAGACGCAGGTTGACGAGGCCGAATTTGGAATTTTTGTTTTGAAAATTGGAATTGGAATTGGACTTGTTGATGTCAAGAAGCTGAGGATCGAAGTAACAGAAGGATATAAGTTAGGGATAAGACTAAGATAGGATAGAGGTAACATCCCTGAACAGGGAATAGAGATTCAAGGGACAGAAGTAGAAGATAGAACTCTTAAGCAGTTATCCAACAGGACACTGCAGGACATGACAGGGATTTACTCCCAGGTTAGAGTAGAGGACAATAAACACGGGAAGTACCCGTAAACAGTGTTAACTAGAGCACAGTAGCTGGTGACAGGCTACTGTACTACGTGCGAGGTAAACGAGCACGCAATAGTGCTGGCGCACGAAGATTCACAAGTCCGCAGCTGGACAACGCTGCTAAGATTAGCCAGACGGGGACTGGACAGCTCAACAGACAGGTCGATGTATTTGCCCTGACCATTGTATAGTTTTCAGGGCACAGTAGTATAGTGACTTACGCTAGGATAGATAGAGAATGTGCTTAGCAGTATTGTAAATGTATAATGTGATGATATGTTGATGATATATGCATGTTCATGTGAGCTCATGCAGCCTAAGGTAATCAGTGCGCAATAAAGCGAATTTACTCATTTACCCTTTGTACACCTACGAGTTTATATTCGTGCGGTACAAATGAAGAATCCCTGTATGTCTGTCTAAACCAGGTTGTTGACAGACGGGATTATTCTGATGTCAGAAAGTGGTCTTTGAACCTACCCACTGAAAGTACCCACATAAATATTATGAAATATTTTGTGTTATAAAGTGGTTGTTAAACCATCGCAAATTACGAATGATACATTCGATAATTAATATAGTAACATTATGGTATCATAGCGTGGTTTCTTTACTACCCGCGACAGTGATTTCTTGATATCAGAATTATTATAAAGGTTATTTGAAAATTACCCATGAGAAACAATCATTGCAATTAATAGAATAGCACAATCAGAATGTTTGTTGAGTAATCACCAATGAGATGCTAAAGTAAAGTGGTTATGTCAACTGACCACTAAGAAGTGATTAAGAGTGTCGAAATCTAAGAGATTCTCCCTTACACGTACAACGCATTCTGTAACTGACAAGCTGAAGACAAGACGACATAAGACAGACAACGACGATTCATACATTCATTCATGCGACCATTCATTTCATTCATATAATTCATATCATTTGTATCACATTTTCGTCTTCCATTCTAAGGGAATTGAAACATAAATAACATCGTGTATTTTCCAGTATATTCTGTCTATTAATTGTTTCTGCTCTGCGTAACAGGTTGTAACGTAGTAGCGAGCAGAAATACAGTACGAATAGCTGAGAGAGAGAGCGAGAGAGAGAGAGAGAGAGAGAGAGAGAGAGAGAGAGAGAGAGAGAGAGAGAGAGAGAGAGAGAGAGAGAGAGAGTGGAACAGTCCAAGAAATCAAGCAAACACACCGAAATCAGATGAGTACAATTACAGTTTTGATTAAGCACATTAATGACGCATCTTAATTTTTCAGATTGTATTGTATGTTTGTGTATATAATTGCATACTCCCGTTCTCATTGCCATCGGTGTATAAATATAAACAGTAAGAATGTCAACACTCAGTGAATGTATCCAAGCAGGGAAAGATCTAGGATTTAGTGGGGACAAATTAGAACAATGGGCTAAAAACGAATACAAGGAATACACAGATAAGAAAGCTATAAGTGAGAAAGAAGCAAAAGATGCTGAGAGAGATGAACGGGCGCGAGAAAGACAACATCAGAAGGAGATGGCAGAATTAAGTGAAGCCACCAAACAGAAAGAAATAGAGTTAAGTCAAGCCACCAAACAGAAAGAGATAGCTGAGATAACCAAACAGAAAGAGATAGCTGAGATAACCAAACAGAAAGAAATAGCTGAGATAACCAAACACAAAGAAATAGAGTTACAAACACAATTAAAGATGAAAGAAATGGAAATTGACTCACATGTTCAGATTGCTACCACGAAAATAAAGAGTCACGAGGAAGAGAACAAATTCAATAAGTATAAAGGGTTAGTGAAGCCATATTGCCAAGGGGATTCCATCTCCGCATGGACGGAAAATGTCGAGTTCCAACTCAAGTTCCAAAAGGTACCTTTAGAAGATTGGGCAATGATCTATATTAAGAATCTCTCTGGGGAGCCCTTAAAAGTAATAGAGTCAATTCCAGCTGATTTAAGAAATAATTACCAATACATACATGATCGTATCATGCAACATTTTTTATTTGACGCGCCGGGATATCAGATTCAGTTTTCCAAGCTAAGACCGAAAGCCACAGACACTTTCATAGACTATGTTTCAAATGTCCAGAGTATTTTCAAACGATGGCTAAACGCGGCAAAGATAGGGAAAAGTTTTGATAAATTAATGGATTTAATTGTAATGGACAAAGTTATTTCCACTGTTCCAACCCCCTTCGCGAAGTTCTTACAACAAGCCGACATTGAATCACTTGAACAACTCGAAAAACGTGGTTCGGCTTATTTTTCGTCTAACAGAGAAATTTTTAAGACATCAATAGAGGAGTCAGAAATTGCTGCTTTTGCAAAAAGTCAAATAAGAAAAACTCCTAGTCAAAAACCATTTCAAATGAAAAATAGTCAAAAAGCAAAACCACCTCAGTGTATGTATTGTCATTTTTTCCATCATGAATTTTCCATGTGCGATAAAAATCCTTCTTACCCGTCACACCTGGAAATGATGATTAAGGAGCAAGAGAACAAAAGAACCACGTTTAGACGTGCCGTTAAATGTTACTTTTGTCTTTCTTACAGGCATTATTCAGCTAAATGTCCGGGACGGCAGAGATTAAGGGCCAGCAACGCTGTACTTATTTATACCTCGTCTGAAAGCGAGCACGAAAGTGAGAGTGAGGAAGTGTTACCATTCAATAACTGTGAGAGTGTGTCAGCTGCTATTGATATTTTAAATTTTGACAAATGCAATACTTGTCACCAATTCCACGAAGATGGGATACTTAAAAGTGGGCACTCTGTACCGTTCTATAGCGAGAACGCCAACGCAGCCATAGCCTCCAGAGGCAATTTAGTGTTCCACGATGCAATGGTTAACGACCAGCCATGCCAATGTTTACTGGACAGCGGGAGTACATTAATCGGTTTGAGGAAAGAACTGGTCAAACCAGAGGATTATACGGGCGGCTTTGTGAAATGCCGTACCTTTTCGGGTAATATTGAAAAGTACCCACTAGCGAAAGCCCGTATAAACACTCCATTCCTTTCCGGCACATTCACATGCGCCATTTTACACAAACCGTGTACAGACCTGATTCTTGGGTGCCTACCAGAGCTAAGAAACTGCACTACAGAAGAAATATTAGCCTGGCAAGAAAACAATATGGCTAATGCAGTGACCAGGTCTGAAACGCAGAAACAACAAGACGACCTGCAATGAAGAAATGTTACAATTAGTAACACCTAGTGGTGCGATAAGTAACACCACAAGACAAAATTTCATAGAGGCGCAGCGCGCCGATCCAACTGTCTCACCCTATTTAAAGTTTCTGGGAGAGAAACCTAAAGTCAATAAAATGCTTCATGGTACTTTAAACTCCATAACGGTATTCTCATGAGAAATTATACCACAAATAACCATTAAATTCAGCAGACGGTGTTACCTATAAAACACCGACAAACCGTGTTGAAAATTGCACACGACTCACCGTTTGCTGGACATTTAGGCTACGACAAAACTAGAGCCAGAATTCTAGCCCATTTTTACTGGCCAAAATTTTGTAGTGATATTAAAACTTTTTGTCGTTCGTGTACCATTTGTCAACAGTTGGTAAGAAAGGGAAAACATGTAACAGCAGAGGTTCAACCATCAACATTGGCCTCTAGACCTTTTGAAAGTGTAGCGGTCGATATTGTTGGACCAATAAATCAGGTGTCGAGCAAAGGAAACCGTTTTATTTTAACCATGGTAGATCTCTGTTCGAGGTGGGTAGAAGCTGTTCCCCTAAAATATATCACCTCCAAAGATGTAGCTAACGTCTTTTTGCACCTGTTTTCCCGGTTTGGATTTCCTCGGACCATTACATCGGATCGGGGAACGCAGTTTATATCAGCTGCTACGCAAGCTCTTACAAAATTGCTAGGGATTAAACAACAGTTCACCACGGCCTACCACCCAGCCAGCAATTGTATTATAGAAAAAAATAACGGTGATTTAAAACACATGCTGGCTAAGGTGACAGCAGAGAACTCATCTGATTGGGATACACTGTTACCAACAGTGCTGTTCGCCTCGAGAAATTCCGCACTCAAGTACGGGTTTCTCCCCATTTGAGTTAGTGTACGAGGCTAACCCACGTGGACCCCTTACAATTTACCATCAGTTGATCACGAACACCTCAGAGAATCCAACACCAATATCACCTTATGAAATGGTGACAGAAACACGCAATAAGATCATGTAAGCGTGTGTAATAGCTAAAGCATCTTTGGAGAGAAAAGGACAAATCTACCGCCATTATGCAAACAAAGGTGCCAAAACCCTACACCTCGAATCAGAACAAGAGGTGCTACTTCTATTGCCAGACAAACGTAACTTATTATTAACATCATGGCAAGGGCCATTCAAAGTGGTACGAAAAATATCAGATGTCGACTATGAAATATCGATAAACCGAAAATTAAAAATATTCCATATCAACATGCTGAAACCATATTTTTCAAGACAAGAAGAACAGACGACAGACGAACAGGAGGCATCTACGCCAATCAATCGGACGACAGACGAACATAACGCAACTACACTAATTAGTGTGACAGAAGACGACGACAACGCAACCACACCTAATCAGCAAACAGAATACGCACTTAGCACCACCACAGTACTTAACCAAGTAGAAGACGACGATATGGAACTACCAGTTCCAACAGTGGACATAACAGCGACAATTGACAGCATACATATAGAACCAAAATTCACAGACGAGCAGAAACAGCAGACAATAGCATTAGTGACAGAGTACAAAGAAATTTTTTCTGACATTCCAGGTAGGACTGACAGAATCGAACACTCCATTCTTCTATCCGACTACACTCCTATAAAATGCCGACCTTATTCCATCCCTTTAAATTATAGAAAAAATTTAGATAAGGAAATTCTTGATCTGGAAAGGACTGGAATAAATTAGAAGTCTCAGTCGGAATACTCTTTTCCTATTGTCCTAGTGAAAAAGAAGGACTCTACCATCCGTCTCTGCGTAGATTATAGAAGATTAAATAAAGTCACCAAGGTTGATGCAGAGCCTATCCCTTCTTGCGAAGATCGTATTCTAAACATGTCTACATCTATGATCTTCTCTAAACTTGACCTCACGAAAGGATATTGGCAGGTCCCAATGAGCAAAAATTATATGCATTTAACTGCCTTCTGAACACCTCTGGGTCTTTATGAGTGACGATTTCTTCCTTTTGGCCTTCGGAATGCGCCCGCCACATTTGTTCGCCTTACTAGAGATCTACTGCATGGAGTAACGAATACGGAGACATATATAGATGACATATGTATCCATACTGCAGGCTGGACCACACATCTACAGAAACTACGACATGTCTTCGGCAGAATAAAACTATTCAGTCTCACAGTGAAACCGACAAATGTGGAGTTGGGTCTGGTAGAAATTGACTTCCTTGGCCATATCAGCACAAAAGGCCAACTGAAAACAGATAATAAAATTGTTACAAAAATTTTAAACCTCACCATGCCAACCACCAAGTAGCAGGTGCGAAGTCTACTCGGGCTAGTGAACTATTATAACAAGTTCATCCCAAATTTGGCTGAGATTACCAGCATTTTTTCGAATTTATTGAAAGCTTCTGTAAAAATCAATGTAAAAGATGCTGAGTTAATAAACGCCTTATCAAAACTTAAGCAAATGTTTAGCGATATACCAATATTGCGCTTGCCTAACCCGAACCATGTCATAATCCCCCATTGTTGTGCCGCGGCGTCGTGACGTGCGCCAGGCAAACCACAGTTACCCATCCACAGGTTCGCTGGTGAGTTAGAGTAATCGACAGCGGTCAAGCAAGTGCAAGTGTGATGCACGCAGTTCCCGCTGGACTCGATCCCACAGGGCAAGTGCTCAGAGCGAGAAACGGCAGACGAGGCTTGGGTATTCGGACCGGACAGACGCTGTATGAGAGAGGCTTGTATTGTTGCTGTGCCCGAATGTCGATTGCTAGTATCTCTTGTGAGAAGATGGAAGACTGTGCGGCTGTGGCTTGATTCTGTGAGTGGATTGATTCATCGACTGTATGTATTATTGTATTCACGTCATGCCGGCAACATGCCGAAGTAGATTGTGTTACATGTGAAGTGTAAATAAACTATTGAACTTAGTGTTACCGTGTGTCCAGTCAGATCATTCTGTGACTGTGTATGTCTCGCATATGTTAGGTCAAGCGAGCCAGATTCATCCTTAAATGTGAGAACCTGACATGTGTGAACGTGGGTAGCTCGTCCTTGTCGGATTTGAACCATATATGTGATCATTAATAACTCGTCCTCATAGGAAATGAATGTGTAGAAGTGGATAGCTCGTTCTTGTTGATTTATTTAAGCCAAACGTATAAACGTGATAGCTGTTGTCTACCATTGAGTAAATCATAAGTGAGCATAGGTTGTTCGTCCTTGTTGGATCAGTTAAACTTAAAATTGTGATCGTATGTAACTTGTCCACGTGAAATAATAAATATCATGTTTACGTCCTTACTAAAGTTGATCATTTGATTTGTGTGTAAGCGATGTATCATCATAGTTACTGAACGTTTAAACATGGCTAACTTGTCTTCGTGAAAGTAGTTGTGTAGCGTGTGGAAGCAGAAAGTTCAGGAAAGTAAGATACTTGTGGAAATTGTTGAACAGAGAACATTACGACCAACAATAACACTCGACGGCATACAAACCTAAATTAAAACTTAGTGACAAACATACACATCACAAAAACACAGATTCTAAAATTTTTTCCTCCAAAAGTAAACAGGTTTTCGTGTGTCACCTGATACTGTTACCCGTAGAGGTCATTTGTGCGAACGGTAACGAACCTACAGTGTCTGGCCCTGTTTTCACCATTCTCCAGTGTCTCCAGAGCACTTAAGTATTACCTTTTTCATATAAGTTTGTATGCAAGTTTAGGCAAGCGCTGTAAATTTAAGAATATTGTATAAATTGTTCAAATTACTAACACTTTATAACAAAATTGCGTGGAAGAAATTCATTTTCATTGAAATATTCCAACATGTCGACTTTAAATGATTTCATTGAGATGGCTTTAAAGTTAAAGTTAACTGGTGATGAGTTAACAAAATGGAGTGAAACAAAATATTCAGAACATCTCCTAGCACAGGAAAAAGCTAGGGACCGCGATGAAAGAGCGGCTTAAAGAGAAGCCAAACAGGCGGAATTGGAAGTGGCTGCAAAAACTAAACAAGCAGAAGCAGCTATGAAACAGGCAGAATTGGAGTTGACTGAAAAAACTAAGAAGTGTGTTAGGACTGCTAAATTACTACAGACAGTTCATTCCAGATTTCGCTGAACTGACTGAAAGTTTTACTAACATACTAAAAAAAGAACACCCAAATAAGATTGTAAGCAGCGCATACCTGAAACTTGCATTCGATAAAGTATTATCCTATTTTTCCGAGAATAGTTCAAAGAATCCCATTCTCAAATTGCCAAATTTGCATATTCCTTTCAGATTTCGCACAGATGCGAGCTCCGTGGCGATTGCGGCTGTACTATTACAGGAAAGTGACGGCATTTTGCATCCTGTATATTACCTAAGCCGTAAACTCAAAACGAGGGAACGAAGTTGGTCCACACCTCAAAAGAAGGCACTCGCTCTTGTATTTGACATCACAAAATTGTCCAGATTCCTTCTTGGGAGGCATTTTATTGTGGAAACAGATAATAGTCCTTTGACGATCATTACATCAGATGCGCCGACTAACCACATGATAGCTCGATGGTCTCTTTTGCTCCAAGACTAGTTTTGAAGTGAGGCACATCCCAGGCAAACTTAATACATTAGCTGATCTTTTGTCACGTTGTCCCGATGATACCCAGTAGCCACTTATTGTCTGAGTGCAGTGTGTCAAAACACTCAGACCATCACAGCCAGTAATGAAGTTTTTTCAGGGAAGCTGTGAATTATGTGATAGGGACCAGATCCCAGTGTAAATAATGCTATATTTTATAATGTGATAATTGTGTTGTATAAGTGCGTAGTATGTGGTAGAAAGTGAACAGTATTAATTGTAAATATTACGAACAAAGAACAGTGCCACATGTGTTCATTACTTACCTCAAATGAACAATGTAAGTTATCCGTGGTACCTGTAAACAGGACTTATCCAGTGACATTTTAATCCGAACGAATCGAACGAGTGATTGAAATAAACTGCCAAAAAGCAATGACGCATGTAAAATATTTGTGAAACACGAATTCAAAATACGCGAATTGTGTATTATGATTTTTGTAGTATTGTAATCTGAGAATCATATCTTGATCAACTTGTTCACGGTAGCGACATTTATTTTGCTATTGTAAAGAAGCATCAAGCTATGACGCTGAAAAATATATAGATAAATGAAATTTGTTGCATGTAATACATGTTTAAATTATTTCCCTTTTATTTAATTGTTGTCAAATATTACACCAAAGGGCAGGAAATCGAAATAGATTGTAATGTGTAAGGTATAAAAATAGCCTTTGTGCGCCAGGTTGTCAACACTCCAGGATGACATCAGCTGGGCATGGAGAAGATGGCTAAAGTTGTAGACCAACATGAGATGTCCCGACCAAAGTTGGGTAGGACTCTAAGGTTGAAAGCGTCTCATTTTGGGACGATTTACAGTTTAACCTGACATCTCCGAATTTTTTTTTATTTTGGTTGCGAGGTAGTTGCATGTAATGCTGGTGCTACCGGTCTAACTGTGTCAAAATTGCAACAGACGTCATCATCCATCGAGAGGATGGTACTTGGGAGGTGTTACTTTTTGACACCACGTGAGTTAAAATACATATATCATGCATTACCTATGTATTTCAATTAAATCTATGCCAATGCATCAACGACAACTAATGGGAAGATCCTGACGGGGTTAAAATATTAACCCTAAGAGTACAAAGGTGATACCTTTTATGAAAGTGGGGTGGGGAGCATGTCATAATCCCCCATTGGTGTGCCGCGTCGTCGTGACGCGGGCCAGACAAACCACAGTTACCCATCCACAGGTTCGCTGGTGAGTTAGAGTAACCGACAGGGGTCAAGCAAGTGCAAGTGTGATGCACGCAGTTCCCGCTGGACTCGATCCCACAGGGCAAGTGCTCATAGCGAGAAACGGCAGACGAGGCTTGGGTATTCGGACCGGACAGACGCTGTATGAGAGAGGCTTGTATTGTTGCTGTGCCCGAATGTCGATTGCTAGTATCTCTTGTGAGAAGATGGAAGACTGTGCGGCTGTGGCTTGAGTCTGTGAGTGGATTGATTCATCGACTGTATGCATTATTGTATTCACATCATGCCGGCAACATGCCGAAGTAGATTGTGTTACATGTGAAGTGTAAATAAACTATTGAACTTAGTGTTACCGTGTGTCCAGTCAGATCATTCTGTGACTGTGTATGTCTCGCATATGTTAGGTCAAGCGAGCCAGATTGATCCTTAAATGTGAGAACCTGACACCTTACATATTTTCTTAGGACAGACGCGAGTACTGTATCCATCGCAGGCGTACTAGGTCAACATTATGATGGGATCTTCCACCCGATCATCTACGTAAGCCGGAAGATCACACCTACAGAGTCGAAGTACGGAGTCTCTGAATTGGAGGAGTTAAGTATCATCTACTGTGTCCGTAAACTTCATAGGTTTTTGGCAGGGACACATTTTGTCATTGAGACTGATAATTCCCCACTCACCGTCTTGGAGTCAGGAGTCCACAGAAACAACCGTATTTATAGATGGTCTCTGATTCTTCAAAACTACTCTTTTACCATCAAGCATATTAAGGGTAGAATGAACTTACTTGCTGACACTCTGAGCAGACCCTCTGACGTCGACATACCTGAAGTATCGCAGAGGAATGAGCCAACATCACCACAGTCAGTGACATTATAATTAATCCGTGTCCAGACTGGTGTGTTACAGAAACTATAGTGCTAATAGATTTTGTGTCGCCATAAAGAGAACTGTGCATAGAACTGTGTCATTATGAATTAAAACGGACAAGCACATTGTGATTTTGCTACGCCGTCATTTATTATATTCGACACAACATATAGAGACAAAACCCAGGATCATCGCGAATAAGATCGAACTTTGTAAATAACATTGTGAAATAGAGTAATATTTATTTCAAGGAACGCGACTTTACCATCAAACCTGGAATTAGTTAGAAATATATTGTGATATGTATTATAATATGTTTTTAGTTCAGTTGCATATAGTTTAAAATCTTTGTTAGAATAACATAACTTATAAAAACATCCCCATGTTTCTTAGAGATAGGAAATTAATAGTATTTACTTTCTAAATTTCATTTACATTCATTTAGGAAATGATACATCTAAAACTACAAACCCATATTCATTAATGTTATAAGTACATTAACAATTCATCTTTAAGTACATACATTTTAGGATAAGTTAGTTAAATAATCATCACTTAAATTTAGATCATTATTTGAAATTTACATCATCATACTTACAAATACAATAAGGTAATTAACACATTTTACCCCATTTCATTCATTTAGTTAGATTATTTCCCTTAGCTTAGTTCATCCACTTAGTTAGCTTAGCTCAGCCCACGAAATTAGAGTACAATAGGTAGATTAGTCATCATACCCAGGGTTGATTACAAACAATCCTTGCAACCATGTATATAATATTTGTACATACCATGACTAGTGCGAAAACAGCGCAGTCATACGGCTCTATAACTCTGTAAACTGAGCCTAAAGTTAGTGTAAATATTTTTCCATTCAATTTCTCTTGATAGCAATATTTTAATGACATTTTTGGTTTTTAAACTAATGTGGAATGAATGTGTGAGAAAAAGGAGAGAGAAAGAAATTGAGTGAAAGGATTAAAAAAAAACACATGGGCGAAACATCAGTGCTACATTTTTCCCGCACAGAGCGAGTTTTTGTAATTTGTCTTCGTGCCATTTATGTAGCACACGTGTTGTCTATTTTTATGTGTGTGATAGCCACAAATGCAGTACAGGTAAGGAAACATATTTTAAGCTTCCTAAACCGGCAAGGCAGTCATGAAACAGGCATACGCACTTATTTGTGACTGCATTAAACCATTTTATGGCGCTTGAAACACAACACTCAACTAAATTATAAACATACACACATGTTTGTAATTTACACATACTTTAATTAGAAACAAACACGCAAACAACCAGGAATACTTTCAGATAGACATGCATACAGCAGTCACTGGAAAGGGGCTTAACTCTAAACAGGGGACATTACAAACTCACGAAACTCTGGTATAACATTGAAAGATGTTTTCACAAACGGAAGTTAGATAGGTGAAAAACTAGCACACACAGCATGTAGACGAGTTGGATTAACATTATATGGGGGGGGGGGCATGAATATTATTCATGTATTGTACCCATAACAGGGACAATCTGTTCGGGTTGTCAGTAAATTGGCAATAGGAGAAGCAGGTCCTAAAAAGACAACGGCTTCGGTTCGCACAGCTCCCAGAAGTATAATGGAAAAGGAGCGGTAGCTCTGGCCAACATACAGATGTGTTGTGATAATGATTAGCCAGTGGATGCATACAACAGTGTGACATCAGACAGTAGTAGTCAGTCATGATACCCAGAACATTGTTAGCAACCTCAACCAGCTCTTGACAAAATTAGACAGCCTAATTTTTAAGATAACCACATTGCGTCACACCCATAACCTAAAGTTGATGACGCAATACAGAGGGGTGGAGAGTATGTCAAGAAGCTGAGGAGCGAAGTAACAGAAGGATATAAGTTAGGGATAAGACTAAGATAGGATAGAGGTAACATCCCTGAATAGGGAATAGAGATTCAAGGGACAGAAGTAGAAGATAGAACTCTTAAGCAGTTATCCAACAGGACACTGCAGGACATGACAGGAATTTACTCCCAGGTTAGAGTTGGGGACAATAAACACGGGAAGTACCCGTAAACAGTGTTAACTAGAGCACAGTAGCTGGTGACAGGCTACTGTACTACGTGCGAGGTAAACGAGCACGCAATAGTGCTGGCGCACGAAGATTCACAAGTCCGCAGCTGGACAACGCTGCTAAGTTTAGCCAGACGGGGACTGGACAGCTCAGCAGACAGGTCGATGTATTTGCCCTGACCATTGTATAGTTTTCAGGACACAGTAGTATAGTGACTTACGCTAGGATAGATAGAGAATGTGCTTAGCAGTATTGTAAATGTATAATGTGATGATATGTTGATAATATATGCATGTTCATGTGAGCTCATGCAGCCTTAGGTAATCAGTGCGCAATAAAGCGAATTTACTCATTTACCCTTTGTACACCTACGAGTTGATATTCGTGCGGTACAAATGAAGAATCCCTGTATGTCTGTCTAAACCAGGTTGTTGACAGTTGAGGTGTTGGACTGATAAATCAACGACTGAACAAGTGGGGTCTTCTTATAAGTACGAGGAGGAGCTCAAGGAGAAGCCCCACGTGAGTTGGTCTTTGGCTAATAAGAACCCAAAGAAGGTCCGAAAAACACATGCCTCTAATTACAATAAGAAGGCAAAAGATCGATCGTTAGAAGTCGGTGATAAGGTCTTATTGTTATTACCGTTAAGGAATAACAAATTGGATATTGGGTGGCAAGGACCTTTTCCGGTCGAGAAAAATATGATCCCGAACCGATTAACAAATTAAGATCCGGGGAAAGTCTAAGATCTATCACATAAAACGTTTTCTAAAATATGAAGGCAGATAAGACGAAACCCCATTAAACTTGATGGAGATGGCAGTTGTGACTGAAATTAAAAGGAAAGAAAACATTGGGGTTGTTAACTAGATGTTGGAATCCCATAGCCGCATGCTGACCAACAAACCGTGAAGCAATGCGTTAGTATAGTTGAATAGGGCTCTTATCTCGCCCGGATCCAGTCCACCAGAAGGCATATCAGGTATCCTTCGATAAAAAGAAGGCCCTGGATAAAGGGATTCGGCCTAAGTTACCGGATGGTAAAATATCTCCGTCTACCTCTCCATATCAGGTACAAGTAAGTAGTTTCACTCCGAAGATGGAGAGGGAAACACCCCGGTGCAACGATTGCCAAAAGGGACAGTACTGAATGTCAAATAGAGCCTCTGCTTAGTGAGAAACGTGTTTTTGCCCAATTGAGTAAGCAAAAGCTTTTCTCTAAAGTTGATTTTAGCTGAAGGAAATACTAAAGCCCCGTTAATTCAGCGGGGAGCTGCGTGGTCTCGAGGTATGGTGTCCGCCTCGAGTGCTGGAGGTCCCAGGTTCAAGCCTCGGTGATGCCGGGATTTTTTCACGTGGACTTCTAGTTTTTCCTGGTCTCTGGGTAGTGAGATCGGACGCCCGTGTGTATTTTTGCGCACGTAAAAAATCCCTTGGCAGGTGGAAATTGAAAAAGAGTAGCCTAACGGCGCTGCCCGGGCAAAATTTCGTGTTAAAAATCTACCCAAAGTATTTTCAGGACCCTCGCCGGTTCTACGGAGTGCGTGCACTGAGCTGAGTTTCTCCAGACTCAGGTTTGAGTTAGGAGGAAAACGGAGCACTTATGGGTTGTACCCGTGTGCCGTGATGTTGATCCATCGACTAAACTAAACTAAACTAATTCAGAGGTGAGACCATAGCTGACAGTAAGCACAGCTATTTAACATCACTTCCAAAGTCAGGCAAAGATCATTCAAAGCTAAATGGGTTCAGGATTATAACCCTACAGAACACTTTTGGCAAGGTGCTGAGGAAGATAGTTTCTGTTAAGCTTCAGGGATATTTGCAAACGGAAAAGCTCTTCCCGAAAGGTTGGGAAGTTACCGGCAAATGAAGAATACTTGGCGAATGCAGCCACCTTTGCATATGATGTTTATGAAGAGTTCCAAAATAGACAGGAGATGGAGGTGGCAGCACTCGATCTCGAGGATGCGTACAACAGAGTATGATATTTTGATATGAACAAATATGATAGTGTACGCTCTCATGAAGATGAGAGTCTGTCCTTAGTTGGTGAACTTTGATTGCAGCTGTTTTGTATTATCGTAGAGTGGCTCTCCGGTTGGGGACATGGACCTCTGAGCCATGTATCATAGCCCCTGGAATACAACTATGGTCAGCAGTTTGTGACGTATTTACAGTCATCTCAGATTTATCGACATTATTTCTACAAATAATCAACTGGAACACAGTAGATGCATGATGAAATATGGAGAACGAGTGCGTGTTTGAAGATGAGACTGGCGATTCGCTGGAAGGATTTGAACTTTCAACTCAAATCGCAGGATTAGAATTGGCGGTAGCGGCCAGCTCAGTCCACGTCAAGCTGTCAAACGACCCACTAGTTTATTCGTTTAGGGGGTGATGTACCCAGTGTTCTGGACTCGTCCAGGGAGGCTCAACCAACATAAGTCCTTAACTATGTTTCCCTAAAGGAAAGTAACATCATGCTTGCAAATGTATTGGTTAATTATAATATTTATGCTTCGTAAAAATGATCACAACAAATGCGATTGTGCGAGAGAGCAATCTTGCAAAATGCCAGACTTGTTCCACGCTGCATCTACCATGTTAAAATCTTTCTGTTAGGAAGGATACTTCTATATGCAAAAGCATGCTATCACATCTTGAATGCATATATAATCACTTTACTCTATGCACTTTAAATGCACATTTTAGTGCTTCTGCAGATAAAAGGTTGCTAAGAGTCTACCTCGTAAACTTACTGTGCACAGTGTCACATCATTCTGAATATATATGAATCCTTTGTACACCTCTTTCATGGAAATGCATATAAAGTTACCATGTTATTTCATGAGGATTAATTTTCATTGACAAGGAAAAATAGATGCACCATGCACTTAAATGTTGCCAGACTTTGCACTCATTACCAGCATCACACCACTAATGATGATGATTCGGTGATTTTTACATTCAGTATTCTGCCACAATGTGTTCTCAAAAATGGCTTACAGCAGGCTATTTCTGAACTGTGTGCACGAAAATTGCTTGCGACAGTGGGTTGGTTTTAGACCATCGTCTGCACCCCGTTGATCAAAAGAGAAAACTGGGAGAGCAAATGCCATTGTATTCGAACCAATGCATATATTGGATGCATATCTATATCAAGGCTATTGCACTGCTTCATGAAATTAATTAAATATTTTCATTGTGAGTGTTTTACATTTGATGTTGGTTCGTGAGTATTACTTTCCCTGCTGGAGGAGTTCGAATTTTCCCCCAGTCATGAAAGGCAAATGATCTAATACTAACTTCAGAAGAATGAAGGCCAGATCTTATATGAAAGAAGTAGGATGCTGAGATGCTATAGAGAGGGTTGTTATAGAGAGGATGTTATAGAGTTATATGTCTCATCATGTCTTGTCTTAATATCAGTCATCTCAACATTAGTTAGTTAGTCTAGGTTCCAACTTCACGGCAACGGGTCGTCCCCATTATGCTTCGTTCCTGTGCCAGTGAATATCACACAAAATGCTCCTCACTGTCCAATGTGAAAAGTGGAAACAAACAGGGGTCTCGGCAAACCAACAGCCCGCACAGGCACACTGCATAATGCTGCCGCCATAATGCCAACACAAAAGTCTTCCATGAAAACCAGTCGATGGAATCGGCAGTCACCAGAAAGACCTCATTGACCCGGGTTTTCTCACATGACTCTGTCCCTATCCGCAGGGCGAGCCGCCGAAATCGTCGCATTAAGCACGAACTCCGTAGCTCCAGCGCCGAATCCCAGGAGTTTCCTGAAAAATGCACGCGTGAACATAAAAGGCAGATCAGTCAATTCAGCAACAGCCGGTAGCCATTGTTCCGAACATGCAGGTCACTGTTCAAACAAAAGCGGTAACATACAACTGTCACAACCTGCAGCCATCTCAACATGCAGTATTTCAACAGGCAGTGTTCCAATAGGTATCTGTCATAACATACATCTGTAATAACATGCATATGTCACAACAAGCATTATTCACAACCTGCATTGCCACAACTTGCCTTGATCTGACCATGCCTACATCGCAACTTGACTTGATAAAATCTTGATGACTTTACCTTTTCTCGCTGTCCTTATATCATCTTGAGTTTATCTCATCATGAAAATAAAACATCAATGGAGAACAAATGCTGACTCATCAGTAGAGGTTGGTTTCACTCCATCATATGTGTTAATACCTTCCGTTTAGGGAGAAGAAGGTAGTGATCTCACCTGTGAGTGGAACCACCTTCCTGCCTCCTCCTAATATTAACAACCCTCCCCCCCCCCCCTTTTTTTTTCTTCTTCCATGTTTGTTCTATAAATAATGTATGATTTTGTGAAATGCTTTAACAGGTGGTAATTTGTTTGCTTTGTCCAGATGAGTGGTATGTTTTGTTGGCCTATCAGTAGGAGTTCAAGTTCATACTTTCTGGTGATGGCGAATACTGACAGCGAAGAGATGCCAGCCCAAAGCAATATGGTATTGTCTATTATCTCATAAGTTCATCTAGGACTCATGGCAAAAATTCCTATTTATAAAACAAGAAATTATCCTCCATGGATGTAGACCTGGCTAATCTCCGATGCAACAAGTATGCTCGTTCCTACCAGCCCTACCTCAACAACCCATTCACAGCCTGAGTACTAGGGAGAAAAGATGTATCACTACAGGGGAAACCAAGCCAGAAGGCCAATATCCAGCCATGCCTACCAACAACAGAGAATACCTTGTAGATTGTCAGTCCACTGGTGCAAGTTTTAAGATGCTCTGCAGACTGAGACACCATTCATCATAGAAACACGTATTTATCCACAGCAACATGTATTGGAAGATTGTCTTGCCATATACATATATTAATGTGATGTTTCTTGAGACTGATCTGTTGTATATCCGTTGGGTTTTGTCATGTTGTGTATTTGATAACTAAAAGAGTTATAACAACTACCTGTCATGCATTATTGTTCTAATATTCTTAATATTCTAATTTAATAATAAGTTCTAATATAAATGATATCTGAAACTCAAGACTTGAGTGATTATTGTAGCAGATGTATGTGATAACTATGTCTGTTATGTTCACACAGTGGTTGTCCAGTGATGTCAATGTATGTTCAGTGACACACCCTATGTTTTGTGCATAATAATCTATTTATAGACTGTTGGGGATCTGATGAGGGCGGATAGCTGGTCTAAGTCCATAAACTTTACAGAGGAAATATCATTCCCAAGGATTAGTGGTAACTTTCCGTGGTCCCCAACGCCTCCCAAAGGTAGCTATCTTTATAATTCTTGAAGGGAACTTGCTTTTGTAGTAGAGGTCCTCACGTGGGGGACAACGAGCTATTTCAAGATTTCCTAAAGAAGGCACAAGAGGATGATAGCCACTCCCAACTGGGAACCCCTTAGGTATCTCCTTGTCTAAAATTTCTTCACTTCACATGCGCTTTTCAATGTGTATACGAGCACGATTGCAAGCCTCTGAGCACCAGGGGCTAGAGCAGAGGTTTCCAAACCACGGCCCGCGGGCCACTTGTGCCCCACCAGCTGTCAGAAAGTGGTACACGAGGGCTCGTTATTTAATATAATATCTTCCTCTTCTTCAGCGTTCCGAGCCATTGAGGTTCTTTGCTGCAGATACAATCCGTCTCCATTCGACTCTCTGGTTGACCTTCTCTTGCTTGTAGGTCTGTATATATATTATCTCTCCACCGTCTTCTTGGTCTACCTCGGGGTCTACGGTCATTTATTTCCTGAGTGTAAGCGAGTTTTGTTTCCCTATTGTCTTCCATTCTTTCTATATGCCCCAGCCATTGTAGTCTATTAGCCTTCATGATACCAGTGATTAGTGGGGACTTAAACAGATCATAAATGTCTTTGTTACTTCTTCTTTTCCACTCACCACTTTGTGTATCCCTAATGGGTCCAAAGATGCGCCTTAAAACTTTGTTCTTAAAGGCATGTAACAAGGCTTCGCCTCCTTTCGTTGCACTCCAGGTTTCAGAGCCATACAGCACAACTGATCTGATCAGTGTTTTGTATATTGTGATTTTGGTGTTACGATATAGCGCATTTGATTTTAATGGATGTTGTAGTGCATAGTAAAACCTTTCTTTGTTACGAAACAAATACATGAGCCTCGATATCGGACTGACTTATCTGGACAACGACCTTGGAACGTTAAAGGACTTTTGAGATTTGGAACATGGAATGTACGGACACTATATCGAGCTGGAGCGGCCGAAGAACTAACCCGGGAGCTGATTGAATATCAAATGGATATAACAGCAATTCAAGAAATAAGGTGGCCAGGAGAGGGTACTTTAGAGCAAAATGGAATGATTATAATATATGGAGGAAACACCCAAAATAAACATGAATTAGGAACAGGATTTGTCATCAAAAAAGAGTTATGGGGGAACGTTTTAAACTTTAAAGCTTTTAATGACAGGATTAGTAAATTACGAATAAAAGGTAAATGGAAAAATATAACGATGATTAATGTACATGCACCTACTGAAGAGAAAGAAGATGATATTAAAGAAGACTTTTATAATGATCTGGAAGATGTCATAGAAGAAACCCCCAAACAGGACATCCTGATTGTGCTGGGAGACTTCAATGCAAAAATAGGTAGAGAGCAAACTAATAAAAAAGTGTCCGGTATGGAAAGCCTACATACAACTTCAAATGATAATGGATGGAGAGTCATCAACTTGGCAGAAGCCAAAGGACTGCAGGTTAGCAGTACCAGACTACAAAGAAAGGATATACACAAACAAACTTGGAAATCATGTGACAAGAGAACCTATAATCAAATAGATCACATTTTAATTAACAACAGAAATGCATCAAACATACAGCAAGTCAGAAGTTATAGAGGAGCTGAGTGCCACAGTGACCACTTCCTCGTTGGAGCAAAATTTAAAATAAAACTTAAGAGAGCTTTCTATACTAAATTACAAAGATTACACCCAACATATAACAGAGAAAAACTGCAAGACATTACAGTCAAAGAGAAATTTACAGATGAAATAAAATGTAAACTTGAAACTCTGCAAAACCCTTTGGATGAAAGCATTGACCAAACTTGGTTGAACATCAAGAATACAATTCAGTCTACCGCAGAAGAATGTCTCGGTGTGTTAACCACGCATAGAAAGAACAGATGGTTCAATCAAAAATGTGAAGAAGCAGTCATTAGGAAGAAGAATGCCAGACATGTATGGTTAAATGACATCAATAACATCCAAAAGGAAGAGCATTATAGAAATGAATGTAAAGAGGCTACAAAAATAGTCAGACAGCAGAAGCGAGAATATATGAGTAATATAATCAAAGATATGGAAACTAATCACCAGAAAAATGAATCCAGAAAATTTTTTAAAGAACTGAAGTCAATGAAACAAGGGCACCAACAAAACACATATGGTTTAAAAGACAAAAATGGGAATATGATAAATACCAATGAGGAAATGTGCAACACATGGAAAGAATATTTTATTGAATTACTAAATTGTGAAGCTCCAAGTCACATTTTCTCACAGGAAGAGGTTCTAACATGCGAACCACAAATTGAAGAACCTACATTTGAAGAAATCCTATATGTAATCACACGACTTAAAAACAATAAGGCAACTGGGACTGATGGAATTGCTGCTGAATTTATAAAGGCAGGTGGCCATGCATTACATCTAAAGCTATACGAACTAATAATAAAAATCTGGAGGACAGAAGAATTACCCCATGACTGGAAAGAGTCATTATTGATACCTATCTTTAAGAAAGGAGACAAGTTCCAATGTGGAAATTATAGAGGAATATCACTACTGTCCACAAGCTATAAGATACTATCCGCAGTATTACTAAATAGACTAAAACCATATTCAGAAGACATATTAGGTGACTACCAGGCGGGTTTTAGACAAAACAGATCAACAATAGATCAGATATTTATCTTACGACAAATAGCCGAGAAACATTGGGAATATAAAAGAGATCTCCATAACATTTTTGTGGATTTTAAAAAGGCTTATGATAGTGTCCATAGGAATAGTCTATGGAATGCTATGCAGGAATTTGGAATACCAAGGAAGTTAATCAACATGACCAGACTATGCATGGAAGATACTTATAATATAGTAACATATAAAGGCAGGAAATCAGACCCCTTCCAAATAACATCTGGCTTGAAACAGGGTGATGCACTATCGCCGCTACTCTTCAATCTGGCTCTAGAGAAAGTTGTAAGGAAGGTAAAGGAGGAATGTGATATTGGAGGAACATCCAAGCTGCTTGGTTATGCAGATGATATAGATATTATAGGGCAAAGTGAACAAAAGACATTGGAAATATTGACTCACTTAAAGGAAAAAGCCCAACAGATGGGGCTGGTTATCAACCAAGATAAGACAGAATATATGGTAATTTCAAGAGACGGAATGGCTAGAAACTCTGGCCACATACAAATAGATAATATGACCATTAAAAGAACGGAAACATACAAATACCTGGGTACGATCTTCAACTGCTCCAACATCATAAGGGAAGAAATACAAACTAGAATCAACTCTGGAAATAAGATATACTATGCACTACAACATCTACTAAAATCAAAGGCGCTATCTCGTAACACCAAAATCACAATATACAAAACACTGATCAGACCAGTTGTGCTGTATGGCTCTGAAACCTGGAGTACAACGAAAGGAGACGAAGCCTTGTTACAAACCTTTGAGAACAAAATTTTAAGACGCATCTTTGGACCCATTAGGGATACACAAATTGGAGAGTGGAAAAGAAGAAGTAACAAAGACATTTATGATCTGTTTAAGTCCCCGCTAATCACTGGTATCATGAAGGCTAATAGACTACAATGGCTGGGGCATATAGAAAGAATTGAAGATAATAGGGAAACAAAACTCGCTTACACTCAGGAAATAAATGACCGTAGACCCCGAGGTAGACCAAGAAGGCGGTGGAGAGATAATACACGTACAGACCTACAAACACTTGGAATCAACGACTGGCAAGAGAAGGTCCACCAGAGAGACGAATGGAGACGGATTGTATTTGCAGCAAAGAACCTCAATGGCTCGGAACGCTGAAGAAGAAGAAGAAGAAGAAGTTGTAGTGCATAGTATATCTTATTTCCAGAATTGATTCTAGTTTGTATTTCTTCCCTTATGATGTTGGAGCAGTTGAAGATTGTACCCAGGCATTTGTATGTTTCCGTTCTTTTAATGGTCATATTATCTATTTGTATGTGGCCAGAGGTTTTAGCCATTCCTTCTCTTGAAATTACCATATAATCTGTCTTATCTTGGTTGATAACCAGCCCCATCTGTTGGGCTTCTTCCTTTAAGTGAGACAATATTTCCAATGTCTTTTGTTCATTTTCTCCTATAATATCTATATCATCTGCATAATCAAGCAGCTTGGATGTTCCTCCAATATCATATTCCTCCTTTACCTTCCTTACAACTTTCTCTAGAGTCAGATTGACGAGTAGCGGCGATAGTGCATCACCTTGTTTCAAGCCAGATGTTATTTGGAAAGGGTCTGATTTCCTGCCTTTATATGTTACTATATTATAAGTATCTTCCATGCATAGTCTGGTCATGTTGATTAACTTCCTTGGTATTCCGAATTCCTGCATAGCATTCCATAGACCATTCCTATGGACACTATCATAAGCCTTTTCGGCTATTTGTCGTAAGATAAATATCTGATCTATTGTTGATCTGTTATGTCTAAAACCCGCCTGGTAGTCACCTAATATGTTTCTGAATATGGTTTTAGTCTATTTAGTAGTTATCAGTTATCAGTTATCAGTTGGGGTATCTTCGTTGCACTCCGGACATGTCCATAGGTGCTCAGATCCTCCCCCCAGCATATTCATCAGCGTCCGGTGGCTAATAGTGCCAGTTCTGTGTTGGTTGACGAGGCGCTTTGATTTCCCGATGTACCTCTCGCGTCTGGCTGTGCCGATTCTTACTCCCAGGTCTTTCATCCTGGACAGCGATGTGGAATCACTGACGTCAAAGTCCTCTGTTCTCGCCATATCTTTAAGGACGTTAATAACATCGGCCCGATCCATAGGCTGGCCATCTACAGGGGGTGCAGAGCCAGCCAGTTTGTCAGCTCGTTCATTTCCCTCGACTCCCGCGTGTCCCGGGACGAAGATGAAGGTGACTTTACGGACAACAGACTTCCGCAGCGATTCAGTCCACTGTCTACGTACAGATCCAGCTTCGACCTTCTGAATCATGCTCATTGAATCACTTAGTACACACACGTTGGTATAATGCTGTGATTCCAGCCATATGAAAGCCTGTGTAACTGCCATCACCTCCATCGTCATGCTGCTCGTGGTCATAGAGAGGGCACAACTGGATTCTTGAACGGTTCGGCCCGCCGAGCGGGCTGTAAATGCCCACGCACTTCTCTGCTGCTTTACAACAGATCCATCTGTATAGATGAGCACTTCGGGGCTATCTGAGTGTTCATAGATGAGCGCGTTAGCCTCTGCATTGACAGCGGCAGGGTTCTGCTCTCTGCACCGTCTGTCGAGTGTGATAATGCAGGAGAAAGTGCACTTAAAAACTGGAGGCACCGGCACCCATTCCTTGCCGGGGTTGATACTGGTAAGACTGCAGACCTGTCTGACGACATCTTCCGCCCGACCCATCCATGATTTGCCCCTCTTTAGCCTGTCACCCTTTTCTCTGAATATAGCGTCATGCAGAGGGTGCTGCTCATCTGCACTTATTTTTAAGTATACACGAGCTCTCCAGATCTTGATCCTGTGTTCCATTATCGGGAAGTCAAGGAGGTATCTCATTGCTACACAACTGGTGTCTCTCGTGCAGCCCAAAATGATGCACATGGCTTCGTTTTGTACCTTTTCAAGTCTTCCAATCTGTGTAGGGCTGACAGTGAGGATGGCCAGGGCATACTCGATGCGTGAAAGCACAAGTCCTTGGAACAGAAGTATTAGCAGTCTTTGCTCGATATTGGCAGTCGCCATGACTCTCATTGCTGACAAACCTTTTCGAGCCTTCGTTATGACATAATCGACATGATCTCTGAAGGACAGACTACGATCAAGCCTCACGCCAAGATATGTCATTGACTGGGTTCTACTCAAACTGCTCCCATGCATTCTTACTGCCGGCAGGTCTTTTTTCACAATATGGTTGTTTAGTGAGAACCATGTAACCGTTGCCTTTGCAGGGTTGACAAGGGCATCGACATCAGCACACCATGAGGAAATTCGATCTAGTTCGCCCTGCATATCATTGGCAACCGCCTGTCTATCTCGACCCTGTCGATACACGAGGATGTCGTCAACGAATGACAGAGTCCTACCCCTCCCCTCCAACTGTTGTTCAGTGATCGGCACCGTATACACGTTGAATAGTACTGGTGACAGTGGTGAACCCTGCGGCAATCCTGGACATATCGTTATCGGCTCAGAAGACCAACTCCCGCATCTTAGCACCACCTTCCTTTGGAGCAGAACTGCAGCTATCCAACGTACAAGGTAAGGGTGCACTTTCAGTCTGAGGAGGGTTTGCATCAAGTGCTCGAAATATACTCTGTTATATGCGTCCTCTAAGTCTATGGTGGCCGCACATGTCTCTTCTCTGACCTGAAATCCTTCGTAAACTTCTTGAGCAAAGACCACCGCATTCAGCCATGACTCTTTGTTGCGTCTGTATCCTCCAAGTGTGGGCGGGAAGCAGCCGAGCTGTTCCAAGTCACAAGCAAGTCTGTGTGCTACAATTTTCTCCAGTAGCTTGCCAACAGTATTCTGCATCGTAATGATTCTGTAGCCGCTTATCTTGGAATGGTCTTTGTTCGGCTTTGGCAGCGGCAGCAAGTAGCTGTGTAGTCTATTTAGTAATACTGCGGATAGTATCTTATAGCTTGTGGACAGTAGTGATATTCCTCTATAATTTTCCACATTGGAACTTGTCTCCTTTCTTAAAGATAGGTATCAATAATGACTCTTTCCAGTCATGGGGTAATTCTTCTGTCCTCCAGATTTTTATTATTAGTTCGCATAGCTTTAGATGTAATGCATGGCCACCTGCCTTTATAAATTCAGCAGCAATTCCATCAGCCCCTGTTGCCTGATTGTTTTTAAGTCGTGTGATTACATATAGGATTCTTCAAATGCAGGTTCTTCAATTTGTGGTTCAAACATTAGAACCTCTTCCTGTGGGAAAGTGTTACTTGGAGCTTCACAATTTAGTAATTCAACAAAATATTCTTTCCATGTGTTGCACATTTCCTCATTGGTATTTATCATATTCTCATTTTTGTCTTTTAAACCATATATGTTGTGTTTGTGCCCTCGTTTCATTGACTTCAATTCTTTAACAATTTTTCTGGATTCGTTTTTCTGGTGATTAGTTTCCATATCTTTGATTATATTACTCATATATTCTTGCTTCTGCTGTCGAACTATTTTTGTAGCCTCTTTACATTCATTTCTATATTGCTCTTCCTTTTGGATGTTGTTGATGTCATTTAACCATAAATGTCTGGCATTCTTTTTCCTGATGACTGCTTCTTCACATTTTTGATTGAACCATCTGTTATTTCTATGCGTGGTTACCACACCGAGACATTCTTCTGAGGTAGATTGAATTGTATTCTTGATGTTCAACCAAGTTTGGTCAACGCTTTCCTCCGAAGAGTTTCAAGTTTACATTTTATTTCATCTGAAAATTTCTCTTTGACTGTAATGTCTTGTATTTTTTCTCTGTTATATGTTGGGTGTAATCTTTGTAATTTAGTATAGAAAGCTCTCTTAAGTTTTATTTTAAATTTTGCTCCAACGAGGAAGTGGTCGCTGTGGCACTCAGCTCCTCTATAACTTCTAACTTGTTGTATGTTTGATGCATTTCTGTTGTTAATTAAAATGTTATCTATTTGATTACAGGTTCTCGTGTCAAACGATTTCCAAGTTTGTTTGTGTATATCCTTTCTTTGTAGTCTGGTACTGCTAATCTGCAGTCCTTTGGCTTCTGCAAGGTTCATGACTCTCCATCCATTATCATTTGAAGTTGTATGTAGGCTTTCGATACCGGCCACTTTTTTATGAGTTTGCTCTCTACCTATTTTTGCATTGAAGTCTCCCAGCACAATCAGGATGTCCTGTTTGGGGGTTTCTTCTATGACATCTTCCAATTCATTATAAAAGTCTTCTTTAACGTCATCGTCATCTTCTTTCTCTTCAGTAGGTGCATGTACAATAATCATCGTTATATTTTTCAATTTACCTTTTATTCGTAATCTACTAATTCTGTCATTACCAGCTTTAAAGTTTAGAACAAAACCTGTTCCTAATTCATGTTTATTTTGGGTGTTTCCTCCATTTATTACAATCATTCCATTTTGTTCTGGCCACCTTATTTCTTGAATTGCTGTTATATCGATTTGATAGTGAACCAGCTCCGGGTTAGTTCTTCAGCCGCTTCATATAATATAGTTTAATAATTTCAAAAATGCACTCGGAGCGCCCCGTCAGCGTTTCGCAACGAAAGGTTATGAAGTTCCCACCTCCCAGCCTTGTCGACCAATCAGAGTGCGCCAGGCGCAATGTTGTCGTCTGTTACAACTGTTTAACAGAGTCGGTAGTATATTGCTGAAATTATTATTATTTTTTTTTAAATTAAAATAAAAAGCGAAAATGTGAAGATGTTGCTTGTCGTGAATTCAACGAAGATTGGACGGAGAAATTTATGTTTATACCTAGCCGCAGTGGTAAACCAGTTTGCTTACTCTGCAGATTTTGTGTTTCTGTCACACACAAAATTTAATCTGGAACGACACTTCATGACCACACATTCAGATATAAATGCTCAATATCCGATCAATTCGGAGTTAAGAAAAGATTTCATAGCTAAAAAACAAGTTCTCTGACCAGGCACCAGTCATTTTTCACCAAGGCTAAGGAACAGAGCAAGAGTGCAGTTGTTGCGTCGTACGAAGTCGCTCTACTGTTGGCTCGTTGACGAAAGTTAAGAAAGGTCAAAATGATATTGCACGACTTTTATAATCTTATAATGTTGTGGCTCGCTTAACTACCGAAAATAGTAGATATGGCCCTCTGCATGAAAAGCTTGGGAACTACTGGGCTAGAGGGATACTAGTATGTTCTTCCCTCGCATGATGCGCCTAAAGAAAGTGAACTGTCCTTATCTGATGCCGTTAGTTTTTTTCTTTGTGAGCTAACATCTTTAACGATATTTTAATTACACGTTTTATCTGTTCTTTGTGCTCTCATTAATCTTTTTACAAAACCACACCTCTGCAGCTTTTGTGTAATTCCTCATCTGGCTGCTGATTGCCCATGATTCATTTCCGTACATGAGGATTTGTCAATATATCTCATACAAGCTATTTTCTCACCTTGGTGTATTTAATTTATAATAACTGTTTAAATTGGGATATCGAGAATTGGAGAATATCGAGGCCAACGTGCCTATTTTGTTGGGAAACTTTGCCTTCATGAATGCCATCAGTTCATTGCTACCACCCCATTAAAGCGTGTCCATTGTAGTCGAGCGAATTTCTTATCATAACAGCAACAATTGCTCGTGTTTCCACTTGAACAGATCATGTTTCAAAACATCGTGTTAGTATGAAACATGTCAAGGCACACAGAAAGTCTGCAGTTTGCTCAGGCTGTTACCATAGACGAGGCGATCCAGCTGTTTACACACCTATTGGGGACGTAGGCCAGAAAGCTGGACTGTTTCCATGTCGTCAAAAATAAGTTTGTGACTAGTGGAATGGATTACGTTGTGCAATTAATTATACGTACACGTCAGATTTTCGCATCTTCGTCATGCACTCAAGTTTCATTGTGCATTAGAATTATGGAAATATTTCTCTGAATTGTTCTTCTTCTTCTTCGTTCATCCTGATTTCGGATGTGACTGCGTTGTGCCTGTTTACAGCAGAGCTGCGTTCTTGCGCCGTTAGGCCGACACATCCGGCTTCTGCGGGTATTTGTTGACCGGGTTAACCTTCCCGGGGGTTTCTTAGGACGTTTGAATCTCACTGTTGTGGTGTTATCCCCCATCCTAGCTGGCCCATATAGAACAGCCAAAGACATCCTGGTCAACCCTCAAGGGAAGGCGGGGGCAGACCATGGGCATTCCCCGCCATCCAATTGAATTGTTCTATGTTATTAGAATATCCACCAGCATTACAGTGTTCTCCCCCCCCCCCTTCTCTCTAACCCCCTCTCTCTCTCTGCTCCTTCTTCTCTCTATCGGTCTCTCTCTCTCTCTCTCTCTCTCTCTCTCTCTCTCTCTCTCTCTCTTTCTCTTTCTCTCTCTCTCCCTCTGTCTTGCGCCGCTCTTCCTGCACACAACCATAACCCATCTGTCAAAGTTGAGACAATGACGCACATTATATATCTACTTTAACAACTACTTCCATGAACTCACTAAATCCATGATTCCCATATACAGTTTACGCTCTATATGCAGAGCGAATTGGTTCCCATGTGTCACGCGGCAGCCAGAGTGATGCTCAGGTTGTCGCCGAATGATTGATGTTTATATATATTATTGCTTGTTGAATGTTGATTGTTTTAGATGATGACGATAACCAAGAAGTGGCACTTAAACTTGGCCAGTGGGGCCTCTCACGCACACGACTGTAACATTATCAAGACGAAGCTCAGACAAACGTAACAAAGCCATTGATGGCAGTCACGACGATCAGAACACTTTATTGACGACGTTGTAATATCAGCTCCATCACACAATATCCCACCAGCCGGTCGTTCTCTCTAACTGGCGTCTTTCGTTCAGGAAGAACGTTGGTCACCGTTTCCACCGGTGACCATACGTGTAGATGTGCACTATGCCCAACAGTCTCTCAAATGTCCCCTTTCTCTCTGGCTAACTGCGGCTGAGCTGAATGCGACCGCCCTGTGTGAGCGGGAGCATGTGTCGTGTCCGGCGTTGGTTTCGTGTGGATGCCCTTGGCTGTTAGCTAGTAATGACTGACTATATCGTAACGGTTTTTATTTCCCAATTACTAGTGCAGTGGTTCTAAAAATTTTTTGGCCTTTGCCCCCCTTCACCATATTTTCAGAACGTCATTCCCCCCTTTCGTATTTCCTACCTACAAATTTGGCCCGTGCCCCCCTTCACCATATTTTCAGAACGTCATCCCCCCCCCCTTTTTTTTTCTCGTATTTCCTACCTAAACATCCCCCTCCCGCTCCTGCCCTACACAGTTTACGTAATAATGGAAGCACACACCAAAACAAGTCTAGACGTACACATAAAACGTGATTTGTGGGTTTACTTACTTTATAAAATGAATTGTATAAGGGGTGAGACGTACATAACCGTAAAGTATGAAGGGAAAAACAATATCAAGTAATCGGTTCTTGCATTAACGCGATCATGAAATAATCTTCACCCCCCCCCCCCCCCGGAAACCCTAAAAATGCCCCCGGGGAGGGGGAATTCCCCACCGTTGAGAACCACTGTCCTAGTGGGTTTTGTACTTGTGCTTCTTCTTCTGCTTTCGTTGGCTTGAAATATGTCTATAACTGCAATGTTGTCTCTTGTATGAATCTAACAGTCTTTTTTAGTTCACTCAGCGGTCCATAGAGTTTATCTTCCACTGTCGTCTCTCTAGGCCAGAAGGTTCGCCTGGATATGTTATAGTTTGGGCAGTCCTGGAGTATGCGCTCTGCTGTCTGCGACGCCAGTCCACATGTGCACATGGCTGAGTCACCAATCTTGAATTTTGTATACATGTGGTTGCGTAATCTATTGTGTCCTGTTCTGAGGCGCAGAAGAATGACCTGTTCTGGTCTGTCCATAACGTGGTAGTCGTTTTGAGTAGGGTTTGGTGGCCTTCTGACTGATTTGATCATTCTTTTCTTTTGGTGGAATGTAATGGGCACATCAGGCTGTTCTTCGTTTGTTCCTTCCTTAGCCAATCGATCAGCTCTGTCGTTTCCGGGTACTCCACAGTGTGATGGTATCCACTGTATGGTGACCTTATGCTGACTGCTAAGTTAAGAAAGTAGTATCCTTAGAACTGGTAATTTCCCAGACAGAAGTGCCTATATTACTGATATTGCATCTGTCAATGTCACCACAGGTTGTCCACCATGACTGGTATTTGTGTCCGTGTCGAGGTTCCGTGCTAAAGTGAAATCGCATCGTTTAGGTTGTCAAATGACGCGTTTCCGTGACATGTTTCACTACGCTATAATGGTAGATTATATATATAAAAAAGATAGATTTTAGACACAAAATGTATTTTATGTATATATATATATATATATATATATATATATATATATATATATATATATATATATATATATATATATATATATCATGTGCCATTCCGGAAAGCGTGGGAGGTCATGACTTGCCATTTCACTCGATCACCAGTGTCGTGGATCAGCTCACTGTTCCTGTCTCGTCCATGCCATGTGGCCAAGCCATCCATGTATTTTCCTCTCGGTCTTCCTCTTGGTCTGTTCCCTTCGATCTTGCCAGTTGTCACTAAGTTTTCCAATCCATTTCTTCTCATAACATGTCCAAAAATGTTTGACTGAGTACGTCTAATTTCTCTAATCAGTTTACGATGTTCATTTGTCTCCTGTAGTACTTAGTCATTGGTTTTTCTGTCTGTCCATGGTATTCTTTGCATTTCCCTCAGAAACCACATTTCTGCAGCCATCAGATGCTTTTCAGCATGACTGCTCATTGTCCAAGTTTCACATCCATACAAAAGAACAGGATCTGTGTATCCCCTCAACACTCTTTTTCTCGTTTCAATTGACATCTTTTTATTGGTCAGAATGTTTTTCATCTTGCTAAAGGCTACTTTCGCCATGGCGATTCTTGTTCTAATCTCTTCAAGGCATCTCCCATCAGATGTTATGACTGTTCCAAGATAATTGTACCGAATCACTTGTTGAAGAATATTTCCATTTACTTGTATATTACATTGTGACACTTCTTCCTTCCTAGTGACGACCATAACCTGAGTCTTTTTACAATTTAATTCTAACCCCAGTTGCTCACTGTGTAAAACAACCGCATGTACTAATTGTTGCAGGTCCTGCGCATTGTCTGCAATTAATTCTGTATCATCTGCATATCTAATGTTATTGAAGTTTCGTCCTCCAATGCTGATTCCATTTATATCCTCTACATTTCTGAAAATATTTTCACTGTATAGGGAAAAAAGATCTGGAGACATCACACATCCCTGTCTAACACCTCTCTTAATTGGCTGATACTGTCCCACTTCATTATCAATCCTTATTGCAGCTTATATATATATATATGATATATACGATGATTAATGTACATGCACCTACTGAAGAGAAATAAGATGATATTAAAGAAGATTTTTATAATGATCTGGAAGATGTCATAGAAGAAACCCCCAAACAGGACATCCTGATTGTGCTGGGAGACTTCAATGCAAAAATAGGTAGAGAGCAAACTAATAAAAAAAAGTGGCCGGTATGGAAAGCCTACATACAACTTCAAATGATAATGGATGGAGAGTCATCAACCTGGCAGAAGCCAAAGGACTGCAGATTAGTAGTACCAGACTACAAAGAAAGGATATACACAAACAAACTTGGAAATCATGTGACAAGAGAACCTATAATCAAATAGATCACATTTTAATTAACAACATAAATGCATCAAACATACAGCAAGTCAGAAGTTATAGAGGAGCTGAGTGCCACAGTGACCACTTCCTCGTTGGAGCAAAATTTAAAATAAAACTTAAGAGAGCTTTCTATACTAAATTACAAAGATTACACCCAACATATAACAGAGAAAAAATACAAGACATTACAGTCAAAGAGAAATTTTCAGATGAAATAAAATGTAAACTTGAAACTCTGCAAAACCCTTCGGAGGAAAGCGTTGACCAAACTTGGTTGAACATCAACAATACAATTCTATCTACCGCAGAAGAATGTCTCGGTGTGTTAACCACGCATAGAAAGAACAGATGGTTCAATCAAAAATATGAAGAAGCAGTCATTAGGAAGAAGAATGCCAGACATGTATGGTTAAATGACATCAATAACATCCAAAAGGAAGAGCATTATAGAAATGAATGTAAAGAGGCTACAAAAATAGTCCGACAGCAGAAGCGAGAATATATGAGTAATATAATCAAAGATATGGAAACTAATCACCAGAAAAATGAATCCAGAAAATTTTTTAAAGAATTGAAGTCAATGAAACGAGGGAACCAACAAAACACATATGGTTTAAAAGACAAAAATGGGAATATGATAAATACCAATGAGGAAATGTGCAACACATGGAAATAATATTTTATTGAATTACTAAATTGTGAAGCTCCAAGTAACATTTTCCCACAGGAAGAGGTTCTAACATGCGAACCACAAATTGAAGAACCTACATTTGAAGAAATCATATATGTAATCACACGACTTAAAAACAATAAGGCACCTGGGACTGATGGAATTGCTGCTGAATTTATAAAGGCAGGTGGCCATGCATTACATCTAAAGCTATACGAACTAATAATAAAAATCTGGAGGACAGAAGAATTATCCCATGACTGGAAAGAGTCATTTTGATACCTATCTTTAAGAAAGGAGACAAGTTCCAATGTGGAAATTATAGAGGAATATCACTACTGTCCACAAGCTATAAGATACTATCCGCAGTATTACTAAATAGACTAAAACCATATTCAGAAGACATATTAGGTGACTACCAGGCGGGTTTTAGACAAAACAGATCAACAATAGATCAGATATTTATCTTACGACAAATAGCCGAGAAACATTGGGAATATAAAAGAGATCTCCATAACATTTTTGTGGATTTTAAAAAGGCTTATGATAGTGTCCATAGGAATAGTCTATGGAATGCTATGCAGGAATTTAGAATACCAAGGAAGTTAATCAACATGACCAGACTATGCATGGAAGATACTTATAATATAGTAACATATAAAGGCAGGAAATCAGACCCCTTCCAAATAACATCTGGCTTGAAACAGGGTGATGCACTATCGCCGCTACTCTTCAATCTGGCTCTAGAGAAAGTTGTAAGGAAGATAAAGGAGGAATGTGATATTGGAGGAACATCCAAGCTGCTAGGTTATGCAGATGATATAGATATTATAGGGGAAAGTGAGCAAAAGACATTGGAAATATTGACTCACTTAAAGGAAAAGCCCAACAGATGGGGCTTGTTATCAACCAAGATAAGACAGAATATATGGTAATTTCAAGAGACGGAATGGCTAAAAACTCTGGCCACATACAAATAGATAATATGACCATTAAAAGAACGGAAACATACAAATACCTGGGTACAATCTTCAACTGCTCCAACATCATAAGGGAAGAAATACAAACTAGAATCAACTCTGGAAATAAGATATACTATGCACTACAACATCTACTAAAATCAAAGGCGCTATCTCGTAACACCAAAATCACAATATACAAAACACTGATCAGACCAGTTGTGCTGTATGGCTCTGAAACCTGGAGTGCAACGAAAGGAGGCGAAGCCTTGTTACATGCCTTTAAGAACAAAATGTTAAGACGCATCTTTGGACCCATGAGGGATACACAAAGTGGAGAGTGGAAAAGAAGAAGTAACAAAGACATTTATGATCTGTTTAAGTCCCCGCTAATCACTGGTATCATGAAGGCTAATAGACTACAATTGCTGGGGCATATAGAAAGAATGGAAGATAATAGGGAAACAAAACTCGCTTACACTCAGGAAATAAATGACCGTAGACCCCGACGTAGACCAAGAAGACGGTGGAGAGATAATACATGTACAGACCTACAAGCACTTGGAATCAACAACTGGCAAGAGAAGGTCCACCAGAGAGACGAATGGAGACGGATTGTATTTGCAGCAAAGAACCTCAATGGCAATATGTGTGTGTGTAACAGTACAGATCAATCAACGAGCAAGTCTTGAAGCGTTTCTTATAAACTGGTTTATTGGTTGATACATTATACAGAGACCTTTCTAACGTGATGTTTTCTTGTCTCTGTTGTGGTTGTAACTACCCAACTTTCAGCTACGTCACGACTTGAGCATCCCCCCCCCCCGCTATTCTATATTGATGCTCAAGCGTGCTGTAGACTTGCACACCTATCTAATACTAATAATACCCTCATTCTGCTACACCTTCCTATGTTTATGAAAGACTTTTTCCCTTCAAAAAGTCTTTACCCCTAATCCCTCTATTCTATACCCTCTCTTTCCTTTCACAACCCCTCAACCAACAATCTATTCGTACTCTTTTCTCTGCAATATAGTAAACTACTATGAACTTCTTCTTCGTTTCTGACTCTTCATAACATAACACATATTAATTACATATCATCAATAACATTTAAACCTCACATAAGGTTACCTTTTTGAAATAAACACTCCTTCTTCTCTTCATAAGCAATCCGCTTACAATTTCAAACGCTGTACTCTTCTGATACCCACTCCCTATTGTCATCGCCAACATTACTTACTAATTCTCTACTTTCAATCAACCTGAGAACACTCGCACATGATAGAAAGACAAGGAATCGGTGCGGACCGGAGATTTAAAGAAGTAGAACTCTTTCTCACAAAAAAACCACACTTAGCTAAATCACACACACCTTTACCCCCCTATGTCATTTGAGACTTTATGTAATAAAGTCTAAAACAATTATCTCTTCTACAGTACCACTTATTATGGTAACAGTTTACGCTGCTATCTACAGCATCAAGTACCAACCATCAAAAATATTATTCACTCCCAAATGTCTATATATTACAGACAGTACACAATTAACAAGGTCCATCATCCCTCTAGACCTCTTCCAACTTTATACACATCACCTCATAACTAATCTTCTCGTATACCTCACTCAGAATTCTCTCTTAATTTCGCCGAAAATTTCAGCGACCCCTTAATGTCCATTTATTATGGGCATCTCTACTAAAACCTCTACTTATTCCGTTATCAACAGCAACAATATACCACCCCTGAACTCATGTCCGTGACCTTCTAACCCCTCACTGCTTGCAATTAACGTTATTCTTTCTCATTCCTTATATTACGGACCCTCAAAAACCCCATGTCATTATGTCTCCACAATGTTCATTTCTCATTAACACACTTACAACCCTTTACTATTATACTGCTATCCACCGTATCTAATCATTCTTCGGAGTCAAACATGGATTCAATTCATGTTTTGCTAATTGCCTGGTGTAGCACGTTACCCACTTCTTCTTCTATAAGCCAGCAATCTCATGTCTCTTATGAAAGTACACCATGGCTCTTCTGACCCCATGGAAACTATGTTCAAAACTTTCCCCTCATTTACCCCACTGCTATATTCATTAATCTTTTCTTCCCCAATATGGCGTCCAATCCATATATCTTCAATTAATGCTCACTTAAATTCCCCATAACCATTTTACTTGTGTAGTAACCCCGTCACTTAAGTATGGCCTATGTTTCCACAACTTAACCTCCCAACGCTGATTATCACAGCAATCTTGCTAGTAGAATATACATAAACTTGTTATTCACAAGGAGAATGTGTCTCTCTTCTAGTCCCCAGTAGTTTATTAACTCTTTTCTGAACGAAGGGTCTTAAATAAAGCCCCATGTATTTTCTTTATTCCAGCCAACACCATAATTATTTAAAAATTAAACTTAACTTAATTAATTTCCAACATATATATAAACATACAAGACAATTCGCATAACTTATGAGTGAAACGAAATAAAATCACAACAGGATATCATACCCCCCCCCCCCAAGTTTTTTTTATACATTATTTATGTTTCCCCTCATATCAATTAAAGGTATTAACTCATTCAAAGAAAAACATATATTAAAATAATACAACATACATCCTAATCTACTGTTATCTAATACTACTAGTCTCTTTTACGGACCAGTAGTTTGTACGCAAAAGGCTAAAAACACAATAATCCTATTCTAAAATCAAATAATAACAATCATTTTACAGGACCAAATCAAGCAAAAAAACATATTATATATGAGGCATTAAAAGCTCAAATTCAATAAAAACAACTGTCTTCTCGCCAAAGAGAAGGTTTTCAAACAAAATATAATTCACTTAGAATTAACTACGTAAAGTGACCCAGCAACCTTGGCCTCCTATACGAACCAATGTAACACATATCTATTCACACAAGTCATTCCATTATTTTTATAAGCGAGAAAACACCACAACTCACTGCCAAGTATATATATATATATATATATATATATATATATATATATATATATATATATATATATATATATATATATATATATATATATATATATATCTGTTATCTACAGACCAATTCCTAACTTAGAACTATATCTGTTCTCTCAACAAAAGTCATCAATCAACAATGACCGTCAATCATTGATTCTCTCCCCTCACAATATTCTACCTTTTACCAGACTAACTCATAATACATCTCACAATATCTGGAATATCACTCTAACCAACCGCTGTCAACTGCAGCTCAAATCACTTCACTTACTACTATTGTGGCGGCTATCCCAGCATTCTACAACTCATTTCTCTACTAAAGGAAACCGTACCTCGACACACTAATTGTTTCCCTTGGATTTGTTCCAAGTATTACTACAACTACTTAATCATTATTACCGTTAACTACGGTATCTCCACCCTCCTACGTCTAACAAAACTTTGTCTATTTATTATAGACCTCTCACCAATACAACTAATTCTACTTTTAAGTTTCTCGTCTATCCGACGCAAGTAATATTTCATTCTCTTGCATCAGTACTTTCAACATCTCACCACAACAACTCTAAGCTATCCTCAAGTCTCTCCTAGCGTTCTTGCACCGCGATGATACTAGTCACACTTATCGGAACATGTCCTCATGTTCTCCAACATTAATTAATCTTGTTTACCTCCGTATCTTTCACTCCTCTTCCTATTTATCGGGATTCTTACAGAACAGCGACTCACACCACTTATAACTGACAACGGACCTCACTTTCCTCATTTCTCAGTATTAGGCATTCATACTTCCACCTGTCCCTGTCAAGAATACTAAACATATTTTATGAAACGTCATTCAGAATGTTAACTCTCTTTCTGTCAACCTGTCATAAATTCCGTCCAAGATTACACATTCCAAACAAAAGACATCACACCTTTCTAATCATGTTCTTTCTACCTCTCAATTTTCATATACTCAGTTACTCTATGCTCCACGTTTTATCAACATCACTTATCAGCCACTCTTCGCATATTCACACGGTATTCGTATTTTATGTTTGCTCAGACAGTGATACCCAACCTCGCTCTTATCTCACGACTACTCTCGCATCGCGACGAACACCTGTTTATCTATACTTATACTCACGCACGTACTAAACGCCTCGTACATGCATGCGGTACTTATCACTTGTCATCTTCCTATCCTTTCTCGACGCACATATGTTTGTCTTATTTCTACTTTTCTCAATCATTCTCTCGTTTTCAAAGGTCAGAATCTATATATTATCTCTCGCAACCTATATCTCTTTTACACACTAACCAGCACTATCAACGATCTCTCAAAACAAACTTCACTCCGACGAGCCACTAACCTCGTAACTATTATTCTATACTTCTCCACACAACAAGTTTCTCAGATTTAATCAGCTCTTCTTTCTCCGCAAGCATGACGTAATTACTTCATCCCCCTCACCAAGAACTCGTATTCTTCAAGCATCAACTTCTACAGTCTTTTACTCTTAATACTCTCGCGCTCAACTGACTATTTTACACATGATACTCAATTTCTCCTCAACCTATATCTCCTCATCAGACACTCTCGGTTCAGCTGTCAACAATACTATACTTACTTCTCAAACTACCAAGCGAAACTATCTCAGACATCATGTCATAGCTCTGAGTCGAACCATCCACTCTAGTACGAGCATTCATACTTAGTTTATCTCCCTCTCTACTAATTCTGTGCTGAATCTACTCTACTTTAATCACTCCAGTTATACATCACTCAACGTGATTAACTCTCCATTCCGGACAAAGGACTATTTTAATTTCTACCTTGTTTACTCTCCCTACCTCGCAACTAAACACAAGATATCCTGTATTACGTATCCACGTAGAATATCATTTGCCGTAACTCTCTATCCTCCACAACACTATTGCCTACCTTGTATCATGTGATGCTACACCAAAAAAAATTCATCTGCCTATTTTAGACAGCTCATATGTATTTGCTCAAACCTGCTCGTATCGGTTATTTAAATACAACCATGGTCTTACCGATTTCATGAGACTTCTAGCTTTTTGCAGCGAGGCTTCAGCTGTTTGCTGTTTTTGTGTTCCACTTTCTACTAGGCAAACATCTTTCTTTTTGGAAGTATCTTTCTCTCTCTCTCTCTTGGTATTCGTCTCTTAGCCTTCCCTACTTTCCTGTCATATAAACTGGTATCTAGTTCTAAAGAGTCACCAACCAAAACTCTGTCCGTCTGTCCACCAGCAAGCCTACCGTATGAGGAAACATCACGCTTCGAGTCAGGATCTACTCGTAGTGCAATTCTCTCATTCTCCGAACCATCAGTATCTGTAGTTGTTTCAGCATCACGGTATTTACTATAATATGCGGCGGTAGAAATATCTTCTCCGTAACCTGAACTCTCACACCTAATATTTCTACACCATTTAGGGATTAATTTAATGTCTATACCTGAGGAACTTGACATACCATTCGTCGTACCTTTATTGACCATCAGACTGTTACTATTTCTTTCCTCAATACTTTTCCTCTTTGGTCTTTTTTCGTCTTTGGTTCTTGTCTGTTTATCTTTCTTAATTTCAACCGTGTCTCTCTTAGTCAAGTAAGTTGGTTTTGACTGAATTTCTATTAAGTCAGTTTGACTTCCCTTCGTTATCTTGCTAGCTGGTTGTACCTGGACTTTTTCTCTACTGTATCAGCTTGTGTCTGCGTGTTTTCTTCTACCACCTCAATCACCTGTGTCTGAGTCTCTCTTTCTTGTCTGACACAAAAGACTGAAGATACCTCCTGACTACCCAAAATCTTATCTGTGTTTACTTCTCTGTTATTCAACTTTGCCACCGAATATCGCAATTGTCTGATCTGGAACCAGTTCTCTCGCAAGGCTTTTGCGTTTTCACTCTTTGAAGGCCAAAACCACCGTTTCCTTTTCTGACCATTACTAATTCCTACATGTTTCTGTGTCTCACTCTTATCTACTTTCATATGTATAAGGTTGACAACTTTAGAATTGTAACCACACCGGTTATCATTCCTATTGACCGTCTGCCATCTATTGGGCTTGTCTATACCATAATATCTCCTACCTGTCTCGTGCTCCGTTCGTTCAGGCGTCTGTCTCTTTATCAATTCTATCATAGACGAAATTCTACCTACGTCTATTTTTAAACCATCCATCAACTCTGTCACACGTCCTAACTTCCTATAAAAGACTTCCATAGTAGCTCACCACGCCTTTATGATATAAAGCCTTGTTGTTTTCAATACGTAGGCAGCTTTCCTATCGCTAGCACATACTCTGCAAAAGGTTATTCAAAGCCAAATCTTTTAAAAAAAAATTACATCAGGTTTTCAATTCTTCAATTCTATCTTAAAACAAATAATTATACACATATGCCTACTCCTTCCTCTGTAAATTCCTTGGTACCTGACAAAAAAACTCGTTCTGAGCTTTGCTGAAATAATGTATGTTTCTCTACTGTGCTGTGTTGGGTCTGCCTGTTGCCATTCCTACCCCCGTCAAAACTTGTGCCAATGAATCTTGTTCTGTCATGCTGAAATATTTATGTATACACTAATAACATCAAATTTTGCATTTGTAACCAGCTAATTTAAAGACATGACCGTTGTTATTTTACACACTAAGAATTGTTCTACCAGTCAATAGTACTTAAAATGATATTTAAGGTTTACAATTTACCCTAATCTCTGCTCCTGATTCAAGAAAGACGGATTCCTCTATGTTCGCTGTCAGGTAGAATTCACACGCCAGGAGTCTGCGTCAGCCGAAATGCTCTTCCAACCGATCACGCACCTCAGGTAGTTAGGGAGTTTCTTCTTCCAACGTCTCAGTAACTTCAACCCTTGGTTGGGTCCCTACCAGATTTCTGGCTTATATTCACCCTGAACAGGGCACTTCAAGCGACGTCTTGAAAACGACTCTCACACGCAACAGAGCCCAAAAGGATTAGCTAGCGGCTCTCATATGCAGCGGAGCCCAGAGATAGTCTGACTGCGTCAAAAAGATATGGGCCAATCAATGAAGGAATGAAGTATTTAGCTGCTGTCCTGATTTTCTTTTTCTATAACGATTCAGTTGCAAGAGAGCTCAAAAACTTAGCAACGTTGTCCACAGATCTTAGATAATATTTGATTTGATGAAACGAGTTGTCCGAATTCATCACCATTCTGGAAAATTTTTGATTTTTGATTCTAGATGATTAAGTCTTACAGTTTTTGATTAACTTCTGCAAATTTGATTTGAGGCAAGGGCTGAACTTGATTGAGCTATTGAAAAATTCTTGCTCACCTGAAACAACGATCAGACTGGACTGATCTTCAGCAAATCTCTTGCTCGCTCGAGACAACGATCAAACTGGATTGACCTTCAGCAAAATTGAGACAACGCTGGCTTCTGAGTTCGCCCCAGGCGATCAAGGTTAAATTAAAGAAATTAACAGCTTCTTTGAAACATTTCCAGAAATATTGATGTTCAACCAGACACGATTGCAGGCATTTTCTCAAGGACGTGGCACGACTGACAGTCCTGTCTTTTCACGATGACCTGTGGCCGCGACAAACCATGAGCCGCATCCTGGTCACGGCACCATTAAAGACTCCTGTAACAGTACAGACCAATCAACGAGCAAGTCTTGAAGCGTTTCGTATAAACTGGTTTATTGGTTGATACATTATACAGAGACCTTTCTATCGTGATGTTTTCTTGTCTCTGTTGTGGTTGTAACTACCCAACTTTCAGCTACGTCACGACTTGAGCATCCCCCCCGCTATTCTATATTGATGCTCAAGCGTGCTGTAGACTTGCACACCTATCTAATACTAATAATACCCTCATTCTGCTACATATATATATATATATATATATATATATATATATATATATATATATATATATATATATATATATATATATATATATATATATATATAATACATTTTGTGTCCAAAATCTTTCTTTTGTGGCATCTACTATTATTTTAGTTATGTGGAAAATAACTTATTCATTTCTAATACATAGCACCATGGGTGTTCTGAATATGGAATTTTCTGAACAAATGTTTATCGAAATCACGAAACAGTTCACTTTAGTAGTCAGAAGCTTTTGTGAATTCGAATATTGTGTCTAATAGTTACCACGCTTATCAAGTGCTCGTGATATCGACCATTATTGTAACAGCACAAACGTCACATCGTCAGCTGTAGGAAGCAACCAGTCAGTGTATGGAAGAATAGCATCGTAACATGTGTCTGGCAGAGCCTGCTTATTATCAAAGTATTAGTCGCTCTCTCGTTTGACCCCAGGACCTACTCCCTGAGGGGACTTTCTGGCTGACAACAAATAACATTACGATAGTCACAGTAACATAGAACTTCCTCAATTTAATAACTTAATATGGGACAGCACATGTGGAGATTTAGGTAGTTAGAACAGGTAGTTATTTACAGACGAACAGAGGTGATGGTGTTCTCAGTCCAGGCACAGAGCCTCATGATTCTATTCATCATAGACCATGGAGTCAGACACTGTCCCGTCAGTCCACATCAACCTCACCGAGTGTGCCAGCAGTTCCTTCCATCCAGGTAAGTGGTGAGAACATACGACCGCTGTAGAACCTGCCTCCCGTTTTTTAGTGGACCTTTCTGAGTATTCACAGCCTATTATGCTTCGAAGCCGCTTAGATTCATCTGGCACGCTTTGGATAATAATTGGCACAAGGGGAACAGTTTGTGAACAGGAAACGGGTAGGTGCCTTTCGCCGTCACTGTCAAGGATGGGGATGGCTGAGAATTCGGTGTATGTCTAGCCAAGAATATAGGGTCACTCGACCCAATGTCAACGAGATGACTTGCATTGAGCTGACACTGATGATTGCCACACGTTCATGATTAGTTCGTTCCTCCATACCTTGGAGGGTGAATTTGGCCTGATACTGCTAATATAATATCGACCATTATTATTATTTATATAACATAAATAACATTAGATATGCAGATGATACAGTATTGATTGCAGACAATGCACAGGATCTGCAACAATTAGTAGACGCTGTTGTTGTACACAGTGAGCAGCTGGGGTTGGAATTAAATTGTAGGAAGACACAGGTTATGGTCGTCACTAGGAAGAACGAAGTACCACAATGTAATATACAAGTAAATGGGAATATTCTTCAACAAATGAATCGGTTCAATTATCTCGGAACAGTCATAACATCTGATGGCAGATGCCTTGAAGAGATTAGAACAAGAATCGCGCGAAAGTAGCCTTTAGCAAGATGAAAAACATTCTGACCAATAAAATGATGTCAATTGAAACGAGAAAAAAAGATTGTTGAGAGGATACATAGAGCCTGTTCTTTTGTATGAATGTGAAACTTGGACAATGTGCAGTCAAGCTGAAAAACATCAGATGGCTGCAGAAATGTGGTTTCTGAGGAAAATGCAAAGAATACCATGGACAGATAGAAAAACCAATGACCAAGTACTACAAGAGACAAATGAAAATTGTAGATTGGTTAGAGAAATTAGACGTAGACAGTCAAATTTTTTTGGACATGTTATGAGAAGAAATGGACTGGAGAACTTAGTGACAGCTGGCAAGATCGAAGGGAACAGACCAAGAGGAAGACCGAGAGGAAAATATCTGGATGGCTTGGCCACATGGCATGGACGAGACAGGAACACTGAGCTGATCCACGACTCTGGTGATCGAGTGAAATGGCGAATGATGACCGCCCACGCTTTCCGGCATGGCACATGATTGATTGACTGCTAATAACTTGAAAGTCCATGGTTCTCTTGAGTATATAGTCACACATCACCGGTGGCTATGAAAATCATTACACACTCCTGACCACAATCTTGACAAATCGTCCCACTGCCGCTAGCGCTTAGCAAGCACATCACATTCTCTAGTTGTACAGCAGATCACTGTTTTGCTTGGTCAGTAATTCAAGCATGACCCATGTGACAAAACGTCAGTGGCCCATGTCCTCAGGCCTTCTTTGGGTTTGGGTAAACAGGGGGAAACAGCTTTCGGGAACCCTCAGTTCTCTTATTCGCTCAATCACCATGGAAGATAGTTCTCTGGGATACTTTAACAACACGATCTTGGTAATAGAATAATTAGATATATGTCTTTTCTTTGGGGAAAACCCGCTAGGGCGCTTTGCACCAAATACACACGGGTTCAACTTCGGGGAGAGAATTCATGTCCGTTTCTAAACCCACCGTTACCCACTGCATAATGTCAAGATGTCAAGTTTAAGATTGGGACATTTTAAGTGCAGCATACGGCTGGTGTATGAAAGGTAATCTTAGGTTGTAATTAGTCCTGCATTTATAAATCTCTATTGTCTCGACTACTGAGATGAATTGGCGAAACGGCAGTCTTGCCATATTGGGAGGGGGTGACCGTTAGCCAATCTGGCTAAGCGTCTTGATCTTGGCATGGCAAGGGAACAAATCTAAACAATAAATATTTCCCAAATGATATCGCTGGTTCTTGGCAGCCGATAGACGAGGGCTATCTTTCTTCCTACGGCTTTACCTCTACTTAGTGTCATCTTTCATTTGAATATAATCATTGGATAGCTACATTATGCCGGAAGGAGGGAAGGGCTCCGTGGGGATGGCGTCCACCAATCTATGACCTATCTTCTTGAGCCGGAAGAGGCTATCCACAGTACTATCTCTTTCATCTTTTGGCAGATGGGGTGGCCAGGTGAACTGAATGGTTACTTGTCGATAGGATGATGTCGGAGATATAATAGACTTCTTTATCTCACTGAGAGAACCTGAACTCCTCTGAATCTACGGGTTATGTGAGGCACTACCGGTACATTGCGGCGACAGCTCAGACGAGAGCAGCGGCCGGAAGGGGTAGTATCTTCTTTCCTATTCTTGCTGGGAATGGGGAACAACACTTCTTTGATTATTCACACAACACAATAAGAGGTTTGTCGTGTGAAAGAGAGGGTTTGCCAGTGAGAGAGAAGCCGGGAAACGAATGTGCCCAATAATAATAAAGGCATGGTATGAGTGTAGAGAGTGAGTCTTGTAGGCAAAAAGTTCTTAGGATAGCCAACCGGACGTCTACAAGCTGAAGGTCTAATCAAGCATGAACGTAGCCAATCCAGGGGCTACCTGACATGTCAGGCCCATTCACGCTGGCCTCTTATCTAATTGATAGAGTAAGGTAAATGTTTGACCAATTTATTAACTGAGGCCCTATTGGTCCTCAGGATTGTGTGGTACATGAGTCAGCCCAGTCGCTCACTATTGTTTGTCATCTCCAGGGTCATCTTCTGTTGGACGTGACTAAATCGGACAGTATCAACAGGGCTTCTATGCTAAAGCTATATACGTCTGATGAAGCCAGGTCAAGGTATTGGCCATACCACACTGTCACAGTCCTAGTTCTCTAGGGGATTGAAACTCGGGCTCATACAGGCAACAAATTCCGTTCAGATACAATCGAGCATCATTTATTTACAGTTATATTACAGTACGCTGGCGAAGTGAGTTTTTACAAGCCAGCATTTAACAAGTTGCGTATCACAGGAGTGTACAATGAACATGATTATCACAACAACTCTAGCAGCTATCTAACATATAATAATGTATGTATAAGACCCCTAAAACACTTGGGTCTGAAACTATCAAGTCCCCTTAAGGTAAGCCCTGTTGCTTCCTCGATGTCCAGTCCGTGTCTGTCCTTCCACACGTGTCGCAATCCGACACGGGTGGTAACTCTCTCTGAGTTTCTCGTGGACTCCGCAATCGGCGGGCACCATCAGTGTCCACGTGGCTGTGGACCCACTGACCGTTCCTTCGAGAAGGCTCTAGATTATTCGAGCCTTCGAGTGACTCGGTTCTTTCCCTTTAGCTGGATTTATATCCCTTCGCCAGTGTCTCGTTCTTTTAGGTTGGTACCGCCCTTTAGGTGAGTCTGTGACAGGAGTCCCCCTCCCCCCTGCTTTGATGGGTTATTCTATGGTAATTAGTTATGTACTAATTCTGTCACAGTATCACATAAAGTCGGTGTTTGTAGTTTGGTGGATAGTAACTTGGCAACTTACATATCTGCATCTCCAACTCATGTATTCTCCCATACACCACTTTAAGATGATTGCTGAAGAGGTTTCTCTCTTCTATGTTCTTAAATATGCTTATCTGACCGAAGTACCGTGACGTTTCCCAGTTGTTTTTACAATCGCGCCCTTCTCAAGTATCCATATGATACCAAGATATTAAAACCTCTGTGTGAGAGAGTTTTAACAAGACAAATGTCTTGGCCATTTAAGTACACCTGCAAATCTCGTCTTGTGTGTGTATTTCAATACATTTTTACTTCCGTATGTTGTATAATGCTGAATATGTAGTTATGCTGTTGTTTTATCACATCTGACTACGTGTTCCTGTTGGCTTGTTTGTGTATTGAATGACATGTTGCTGTTTTGAATAAAGTGACTGTATTTTAATTGTTAGTGTTCAGTTTTGAGTTTGTATAAAGTGTGTGCTCACTGTGTGGTTTCTCCAAGCGTCACGAGTTGGGATATCCTTTGTCATGAATTACCCCAATGTGTGTAATGCATGATCGGGGCATTCCAATCAGTGGCGCTTAGATGTCATGTATTAAACATGTATCAACAATTTAGACAGGTAATACATTTTTACATGAAGACGCAGACAAATTAAAATAAATACGTTTTGCGTACAATTTGTCCGCTCAGTATATCGCTCTCTCATTTAATTCATTCACTCTGTCATTCATTCGTCTTTCATACAAAATAGTATTTTGTTAAAATATATAGATACAGTTGAGGTAAGTGTTATTGCCCTTAGAAAAATGGATTGGGCGATATGTTCCCTTTAAGGTAACAAGTAATTTTTGTACGTGTAATCAAAAAATGGTTTATAATTTAAATAGAAAAAATTGTATAGGAAAAATATTTCACCTATGAGTGGAAATACTTGTAATATTATGGTAGAAAATCTACAAGTTATAGGTTGACATATTTTATATACATAATAATTAAATACAAGTGTAATACATATTACCTAACAGTAACTTAATTAACTAACTAACTTCAACGACGATGTGTGTTGTCCTCCTGTTGTCCGTGTGTCGTGCCATCCATGTTAACAGTTAATATAGCTGTCCCTTGCATGTTGTAATCGACGTAGTTCTATTTCGTCTGTTTGCGACGTTTCTTAGCAATAGCGAGTCTGCAGTGTTCTTAATCTTTACAGATGACTGTCAGTTCACTGGTTGAAATCATTTCACAGATATTATATATATCGCTTGGATTGTTTTTAACACCTTGGGAATTGGTAAAATAGGGTTCTCAAAGTGTCATGTTCGGGGGTGTTATACGTCACGTATTCACTTGGGCGTTGTTACTTCTGAATGACAGTTCTTTAGTAGGTGTAGAGGTACACTGTTCTATGCAACAGACTAAAATATCACAGCTTCTTATATGGCGAATAGTTAATGTGCTTAATGTTTGTCTGCTGGTGCATTAGTTTGCCGTGATAAAAAGTCAGCAATAATGTTATCAGTGCCCTTGATATGGCGGATTTCGAAGTCGAAATCCTGGAGAAGAAGACACCATCTTTCCAAACGATGGTTCTTTGGAACACCTTGCTTAAGTACCAGCAGTGGCGAACTATCGGTTAAAACAACAAAATGCGAACCTAAGAGGAACTTAGATAATCGACGCATACAAAAAAGTAGACTTAGTGCCTCCAATTCAACTGTGGCGTAATGAATCTCTGCCTTTTTTAGCTTGCGGCTGACGTAGAGTATCGGATGTCTCGTGCCTTGATATTCTTGCATCAGGCACCCTCCAATGGCGATAGCACTCGCATCTGTGGTTAGAATAAAGGGTATATCTATGTTTGGTAATCTTAATACTGGTGGGTTAGAAAAAATTGATTTCAATTTGCACATTGCATCCTCTAAGCGGATACTCTTACAAAATTTTTCTGGATGATCTTTTGTCAACAGATTAGAAAAAACTGATGTGAGTTCTGCCCAGTTTGGTATAAACTTGGCATAATAGTTTATGAGACCTAATAGGCTTCTAACCTGTTTCTTTGTAGTTGGAACTTCTAGGTTGAGAATTTTTTATACTATTTTATCGTATAGACAATAGCCAGGTACGGTAGGCAGAACCTATTGATAGTAGACAAGAATATCTGTCCCTATCACCATATCAGCCAGAACTCCACCAGGATTTCAAATATCCCTCGACGTGCCCCCAGAAATTGTACCAAGCTACGTGGAGGGTATCAAATAGCCCGTCACAATGTTTCAATACTATTCTATAGCCCTGGCTGGGATAGGTCTTTGCTTGCCAAACCTCAGCCGTTCCCTGGACTCACTGTCACTCTCTCTTTCAACCTAGGGACCTAGTCCCTAAGGTGTATTTCTGGCTGACACATAATTATCACGGTGCTCGTTGGAGTAAACTAAAACGTGATTTATTAAATTAATAAAGAACAGCACAGGAAAACATCAATGCAGTTAAAACAGATAGTTCTAAACAGACACAATAAGGATAAAGTTCAGGCACAGAGCCTAAGGGTAGCTTTTCTTCACAGACCGAGCTTAAAACACTGTCCGATCTGTCCACATACAGCTCACCGCATGTGCAAGAATCTCCTTCCTTCCAGGTAATTGGTTGTACGTACAACAGACTTCTGTAGAACCAAAGCCACTGGTTTTTGAGGACTTCTATTCATAGTCAATTAAGTTCATTTGGCACAAGGTTTTCACTGATTGGGAAATGAATTATGGTTTCCAATAATGGGAATTGTTCATGGAGGTATAATGGATAGGTGCCTTTCACTGTCCTGTACAAAATGGGTATGCAGGATAATCATGCGTAGGCCCAGCCAAGAAACTAACTGCTCTCGAGCCTATGTCGCTGAAAGGGCTTGAGATGCGCCATTACCGCAAATTGTCATTTGCCCAAGACCAACCTTGCCTCTCTCTCAGAGTTAGTCACACCATGTGTGTGTCACAGACTCACCTAAAGGGCGGTACCAACCTAAATGAACGAGACACTGGCGAAGGGATATAAATCCAGCTAAAGGGAAAGAACCGAGTCACTCGAAGGCTCGAATAATCTAGAGCCTTCTCGAAGGAACGGTCAGTGGGTCCACAGCCACGTGGACACTGATGGGGCCCGCCGATTGCGGGGTGCACGAGAAACTCAGAGAGAGTTACCACCCGTGTCGGATTGCGACACGTCTGGAAGGACAGACACGGACTGGACATCGAGGAAGCAACAGGGCTTACCTTAAGGGGACTTGATAGTTTCAGACCCAAGTGTTTTAGGGGTCTTATACATACATTATTATATGTTAGATAGCTGCTAGAGTTGTTGTGATAATCATGTTCATTGTACACTCCTGTGATACGCAACTTGTTAAATGCTGACTTGTGAAAACTCACTTCGCCAGCGTACTGTAATATAACTGTAAATAAATGATGCTCGATTGTATCTGAACGGAGTTTGTTGCCTGTATGAGCCCGAGTTTCAAACCCCAAGAGAACTAGGACTGTGACCTGATGGGGTCAGGTATGGCCACGTGAAGGCTTTGAGCGATGTAGACCTGAAGGAGATGACCGACTGCTTTAACCAGAGCATTAGGACAGCATCAGTACCGCAGGATTGGGTACACAGTTTTCTCATCCCTCTCCCAAACCGTTCAAGGATCATTCAAAGCTTAGCGGCTTTAGGATCATCGCCCTTCAAAATACATTTGGGAAGGTTTTAGAGAAGATAGTCGCTGTCAAGCTGCAAGAGTGTTTGGAAAGGGGGAAGCTTCTTCCAAGAGTCCTGGGGAGCTATAGGCCAGGAAAAGATACCTTGTCAAATGCAGCCACTTTTGCCTTTGACGTTTATGAGGGGTTCCAGAGTAGACAAGAAACGATGGCGGCGGCGCTTGATCTCGAGGATGCGTACAATAGAGTTCGATATAATATTTTGATGACCCCACTGATGTATATGGGGGTCAATCTGTGGTTAGTGAACTGGATAGCGGCCGTCCTACATTCTCGTCGGATTGCTCTCCGTCTGGGTGCATGGACCTCAGATCCACATGTTTTAACCCCGGGACTGCCACAGGGATCTGCAATCTGACCGGTGCTCTTTAACGTGTACACGAGCAAAATTGCAAACCTAGAAGCATCAGGGGTTGGAAGGATACTAACATTTGCAGATGATATGCTTGCATATAGGCAGGGGAGAGATAGGGAGAAAATAGCCCAGGATCTGTAGGCGACAGTAGACAAAGTGATTGACTGGTGCACTGAAATGGGTGCTGTCATCCACCCGGAAAATGCAGCTGTTTTGTAGTGCTCTCTGGACAACAGGATTGTGAGAGCTGATGTTCCAAGCTCACGATAGATGGTGGAAGCGTCAACAGAGAGAACAAACTGAAGTATCTGGGAATCACATTTGACAGGAGCCTGTCCTTCACTGATCATGTCATGTGGAGACGGTTGTGACAAGATCTCAAAAGGGACTCAACGCACTTAACTGCAATAGAGCAGAGAATGCTTTTCAGACTATACCAGCACTTGATCCTCTCAGTAATTAATTATAGACAAGGACTGCTCACTGTCTCAAAGAGTCAGCTGGTGAGATTGGAGCGCATACAGAACGAGGCTATGCGGGTCATTCTGGGATGCACCAGAGACACCCAAGTGGTCTGTATGCGGTACATCCTTGGTTTGCCGACTGTTGCTGGTAGGCTCAAGGTGATGCAGGCGAAGGCATACCTCAGAGTAGCTGCTGACACAGATCACCCGTTGCACGATGCGCTGGACGCAGTTAAGGGCCAGCGACTGATAAGAGGGAAATCATGGATGGCTCAGGCGGAGGATACGATCAGACAGGCGTGCCCATTGGAGACCATTAGGCGAGGAGAGGAGTGGGTCAGAGTGCCAGCGGAGCTGTCAGACTTGTGCAGAGTTATAATCACATTGAGCCGGGAGTGCAGAGAATGGCCAGCAGGGGCCACGGAAGTGGAAATCCAGCAACTAATTCAGAATAATGCTCTCCCGGGTGATGTGATTATCTACACAGATGGTTCGGTGTTGAGAAGTAGTAGAAATGCATGGGGTTTCTTGGAAAAGGCTAATGGTCGACGTTTGGTGCAGGAGAGCTTGACATATAATACCACAACATCTAGCTTAAGAATGGAGGTGGAGGCAGTCAGTGCAGCTTTCCACTGGATGGAGAATACGATACACACACACATCGTGATTGTAACTGACTCAGAAAGCATGCTGAATAGGGTGAGGACTGGCAAGCTTCGTGCAGTGTGGCTTGGTTCGCTTCGGAAGTCACGGGTGGCAAGCATTGTCTGGATATTTTCTCCGGGGCATGCTAGTGTGTTGTGGAATGAACAGGCAGACAGATTGGCTGGCTCTGCAAAATGTGGTGGAGTATTGATGCATGATAAGGCAGGCGTTGTTGCGGACTTGTGGGAGCACGTGTATACCTCGTAGGCGCAAATGGATCACCATGGTCTGGCAAGAATGAGGCAGCGAGGAGTGACGAGGGGATCTGGCCGATGCTTGACGCTTAGAGGAAAGGCGAGACTCACATATAATCAGATTGCTACTGGTACTATTGGGGTTGGAACTCTTCGCTGGCTTCTGAGGATGGGGACGAAGCGCTTATGGAAATGCCCCGAATGCTGTGATGTCGATTCCTAAATCAATCAATCAATCAATCAAAGATTGGAAGAGACCTACTGTCCCGGGGTACTGTGAGTTTAGTGATTCCCCGATAAACTTAAATATAAAATTAAGTGCAATGTATGAGGATGGAAAACAATCGAGTACTTCAGTCTTGAGCGAGGACAAAGTGAAGGTTATTGACCGAATGGTATAGAAGTAAGATACATTTGTGAGGGGTCATTGACTGCCGATCTTATCGGACAAGCAACGGAGACGCGGAGACATCGGGTTGTGGAGCACACGAAGACGTGGATCAAAGCGTTAAAACTGATTGATGTACGAGAGTTGGGGAAAACGGGGAGTAGCGGAGAAGACGAGACGGAGAGGCAACGAACGAATACGTCACTTCACAAACCTTTGATGGGGGAATCACGGCAAATTTGATTGTGGATCAAAAATAACGGAGAATTGGAAACTAAGTATAAATAGTTGTAAACTTGTTTTTGTAGTTAGTGTGTGCTCCCAAACGGGACGGAGAATATCTATGTGTCCTTTATTTGAAAAGAAATATAGTCCCTTATTGTTTAAAGGCGATGGGATATTGGTGCTGATGTGCTTGTGTATTTCGATTCATGGACTAACATAGATTACATAAGGTAATCTAGCTTTAGCTTAATAGTCTAGCATAGGGAACTAGGTGTCTGTGCTTGGCTGTTACCATTTCCTTCTTTTAGCTAATAGTTTAGACGTTAGTGAACTCATCTGTCTTATGTCAGAGTATCTTTCGGAACCGTCTTAGTACGACCGGGAGACATGCTTTCACATAAGAATTAGTCTGAAGCAGACTCATATCACCTGATTAAATATATCTCCCACAGGTTTTCACGAAAACTCCTGACATACTCAGAGAAGATTAAAGAAATTAACTTCACTTGTGCAGTGAAAGTACTTCACTAGAACAACTTAAACATACCCATTCACTAATCGTGGGCTGACATAACGAATGGCAAATAACAGGTTTTTGAAAACCATGGAAAGGACTTTCATTCTATAACGGCAGAACGACATAGGCTAAATATATTGGAATTGGGTACTCACCTAAAAGAAACATTGAAGAATTCAAGAACAGTTTACATGTATTAAAAAACTGTTAAGTAATTAAGAGACAGTGGTGATGTGTTTCAGTGATGGATTTTAATATCTTCCAAGAATGGGAAATATGCTGAATTCCAACTTATCATAATCGCATGATTTTATAGTGATCAAACGGTGAACAGTTTTTTCTTTCAATATTGGATTACGTCAAGACTCAAGCGGAACGGAGCATCCAGGGTGACAGCTGTCCATATATATATATGTGATGTCTTGTGGCGTGGCCGTATGCAGATGAGAGATGTGATACGGAGCATAGCCATTCAGAGTCCTATCTTGCACTCACAATAGAAGACACTAAAAATTACATATACACATTCAATACATACCACGGACCTAGTTTTTAGCAATAAATATTTGTTTAATTGTTGGAGGAAACTGTTGTCAGGGTATGTTAGGAAGGAATGAGAGAGAGAGAGAGAGAGAGAGAGAGAGAGAGAGAGAGAATAGAAGACAGAACGGAGGAGTGTAGACTAAAGTCTGGCAAATATTCCCAAGTATAAGGATCTTAAAGATGTGCTTGTTGATTCCACGTTCCTCCCTGGACGACAAGCGACATTAAATGGTGGAGCAGCGAGGTAACTGCATAGCGTGGTAAATGCATAGCAGGGTACATGCATAGCAGGGTAGATGCATAGCACGGGTATATGCATATTGGTAGAATACCTACATATTGGGATATACATATTAGTATACGTATTTATGACTTTTAATGGAGGCAAGTCCATGGGATATATGGTGACTTTAAAGGAGAGCATGTCCATGGGATATATGGTGCTATTACATTTATGTTAGAGACATTACATTAATGTTGGGGACCTTACAGTGAGAAAGATCCAGACAGGATGAATGTGGATAGGTGTTAAGACACATTACCTAGTTGTGCACATTTTACACGTCTACATAAGTCTTTATCCTAAATCTCCTCTTGTGGTTGAGAGAGTAGTTGTGGTGTACTGTGTGGTGTCATAGACAATATCTATATTGACATAGATAATAATATATATAATATATATTTAATTTAGATATTTAGTAAGTACTTACTGCCTTGAAGTGTCTTTACTCAATCTGCTGACTCAACTTCTTTAACTATGGCCACTCCTAAACTAACGACAGCAGAGCTAAGGGCAAACGGGGAAGAAACTGGTTTATCTGGTTCGGCCCTAACCGGTTACATCCAGGAGAGGGAGAGGGAACTTCGCCAAGCAGAAAGGGAAGATCGAAAGGCCAAGTTGGAAGCGGAAGAGGCCAACAAGATAAGAGAACATGAATACCGCATGCGAGAACTAGAACTCAAAACACAAACTAAGGGAGAAATAGATGGAGCGGAAGGAGGATCATTGTCACATGGTTCAACCAACATGAGTGGACATGGGTACCATGCAATGAAGTTTCCCTTAGCTGTTTATGAGGAGTCTAAAGAACGATTTGACCAATACGCGAATCGCTTTGAAGCCATGTCAGTCGCTATGGGGCTGGATAGAAGCAGATGGGCTCTTAAATTATCCCAGGATTACGAGGTTCGGGGTTCTAGTTTTACATACGCCTACCACCAGGACATGAAAATAACTACGAAGAATTAAAAGCCGCTTTGATGAAACATTATGAGATCATCGCACAAACGTATCGGAAGACGTTTCGATCGGCAAGAAGAGAGCCGGGAGAGCTATTCGCCGCCTACAGTTTAAGGTTGAAATCATATCTCCAAAAATGGATAGATGTGGCCGAATTCCAGCGGGACTATGAGAGTCTGGAAGAGCTTATGGTAGTAGACCAGATGCGCCAGCAAATGTCAGAACCACTGTAGACATTTTTAGGAGAACAAGGGGCGGAACGGCTTGATGTTGTGAATAAGCTGGCGGAAAGATTCGTAGAAGTACACGGGGAGGCTGCGGAACTAAGTACGCAAACCAAAGGTCAGGAGAAACAAGACCGAAAGAAATCTAAAAACTGGGAAGGAGAAAAAGTGGAACCTTATATGAAGACGTCAATGGAGATTTCAGAGAAGGTGAAGGAAGGAAACAAGAGCACCTCGAATTCTCTAGCAACACGACAGTGGTCTGAGAAGTGGTGTTCGATCTGCAAGTCGCCCTCTCACAACACAAAGGACTGCAGATCGAAACCGAAAAGTTATCACTTCGCGGCATGCCAAGTGATTCCTAAGAAGGTGATCACAGGCAAGGCTGAGGTCGGCGAAGAAGCTCTGAACAAAGAGAGCACACGGAAAGCTTGGAAGGGAAAATGGTGCACACAATGCAGGTTGAAGGCACATAATACTGCAGACTGCACATGCAAGGTCAAAAACGGCAACTTCACAACACACCTCGAGGAACCAAAAGAGGACTACACCGGAAAGGTCGAGGTCGAGGAAGGAATTCGGCACCAAGAGAGGCCACCTGTGGCTGAACTGATTGAAGTCAATGGCCAGCAGGTTACTTGTCTCTACGATACAAGGATGGGGACGGAGCGCTTATGGGAATGTCCTGAATGTTGTGATGCCGGTTCCTAAATCAATCAATCAATCAATCAATCTCTACGATACAGGTTTGGACGGGAAAGCTGTTATTGACGCCAGCCTGGTACGCCCAGACCAATTTACAGGGGAGACCATTGAGATACAGCCGTCGAGGAGGAGTGCTGTTACCATGATGCTGCCAATCGCCAAGGTGGAGATTAAGTCCAGGTAAGTCATGGGCATTATCCCAGCAGCTGTATTATCTGACTCCCTATTTCCCATGATCATTGGTACGAAATATGTATTCTTGGGGTTGCCCAAATAGCCAGCCCACAGGGGAGCAGTAGCCAGTGGATCTCAAGGGAAGGAAAAAGAGGCAGAGACACTATGCGACAACTCAGTGATAGGGGAATTGCATACTGCCCAGAGGAAGGATACTACGTTGCGTCCTTGCTACAGGAAGCTGCAAAGAAGTGCTGAGCCACCAGAACGGGGACAGTACTTTCTGAGGAATCGGCTGCTTTACAGGAGAGCCGGAAGAGGAGACAACCTGCACGAGCAGTGGGTGGTTCCAGAGACCCACCGTCCTCACATTCTTCAGAGTGGACACACCATAGCCGAGAATCGACATATGGGTGTCAGAGAGACATTGCAGCAAATTTCCGGCCATTATTGCTGGCCAGGAATGACCGGAGATGTACGCCGGTTAGTGAAGTCTTGCACAGTGTGCCAGAAAGCACCACCCAACAATTGAACTAAGAGTAAAATAGTTCTTAAGGTGGAAGACCAAGTGGAAGTATGGGGTCCAGAAGAGACTAATATACTCCAAGTAGGATGGAAAGGACCTTATCCTGTGGAAAAGGTGGTGTCCAAAAACATCTACAAAATCCGGATCGGGGAAGAACTGAAAAATCTCCCTAGGCATCTCATTAAGAAATATGAGGAGAGAACCGAGAGCAAAGCTTCGCACCTTATGGTGATGGCTGCCATTGGGAAAAAGGTTACAGGTCCAGACGAAGACCAGAGATCACCAGTACTACATAGGAGGTCATATGGGAAAGTACGTGATAGGTCAGATTTACCCAACGAAGGGAGGAGGGAAATCACACGTCAGGGAAAGGACAAGAGTGAAACCTTCACTAGTAAACAAGTTCAGAAGGGGTGGGTAACGTCGGGAAAGACGAGAGATACCCAGGACTCCAACCGAAGATTGGCTGACCATAGGCACTATAGCCCGCGATGGTCCTGGAAGCAAAAGTCCAGCAGGTTTGGGAAAGACGACTCTGTCCAACGAGGACGAGGCGGAAAATCCCCAGATGCAAATCTTGGGGAAACCAAGAGGACATGGAAACAGTGTTACAGTCAGGATGGGACGATCCGTCTGTATTGTGAGCCTTCGCTTACGCCAGTCGAAAGTAAGTCGACCGAACGTACCGGGGCGATGTGCCAACACTAGTGGTCTATCATGAGTAGTATAGTAGACTGTCAGTGAGATCGCCTACTGGATGAGGACGTGATCCATGTGAGGATCCAGTCATATCATCAACACTTGATGTTCCTAGCTACTTCGCATTGTGAGTTTAGTGATTCCCCGATAAACTTACATATAAAATTAAGTGTAATGTATGAGGATGGAAAACAATCGAGTACTTCAGTCTTGAGCGAGGACAAAGTGAAGGTTATTGACCGAATGGTATAGAAGTAAGATACATTTGTGAGGGGTAATTGACTGCCGATCTTATCGGACAAGCAACGGAGACGCGGAGACATCGGGTTGTGGAACACACGAAGACGTGGATCAAAGCGTTAAAACTGATTGATGTACGAGAGTTGGGGAAAACGGGGAGTAGCGGAGAAGACGAGACGGAGAGGCAACGAACGAATACGTGACTTCACAAACCTTTGATGGGGGAATCACGGCAAATTTGATTGTGGATCAAAAATAACGGAGAATTGGAAACTAAGTATAAATAACGAAGACACAAACAATAGATTGCACGATTTATTGCCTGGCATATTTCGCTGCATCTCGTCAGGTACATACTGCAGAAATCACACAACTTACGTGAAATTAACTCTTAAACCTGAATGGGTACTCCACAGGATTTATAAAGCGCCATTGCCAACAGCCTAAACCCAAAGCAGACGTAACTACAGTCCCTAACTCAAGGTATTCATCCAGCTAACCTTTCGAGGGGATGACGTAATGCAACGTCTACAAGACCGGCTTACTACAACAGTATGTCGAACATTCTGTGCGGCAACTCCAGTCATTAGATGTAAAACCGTACCCATTCCTACACCAACAGTCAAAGCGCCTGTTCCTCTGTACGCCACAAACAATTGTATTTACCAATTCACATGTAGATGCCAGGCCGTTTACATTGGTCGAACGGAGAGACAGCTTAACAAACGGGTGTCAGAACACATACCTCAATGGGTCAACAAGATACAACACACAGGAGATGCTAGCCGCGAGGAGCCGACACACCGGAAGCTCCCGGCGTCTTCAATCGGCAGGCACATTGTCGCCAATGGCCATGTTGTGTCCAGAGACACTGCATTTCGCGTGTTGTTTAGAACACAAAATACTCGCTTATTAAAATTTGCAGAAGCAATTATGATCTATCAACGCAAGCCAGAATTGTGTAAACAGAAAGACATGTTAGTCAGCTTAAAATTACCGTGGTAGATAATTGACATTACTGTGCGAATTTGTGTATATTTCAACTTGAAGGATTTATCTAGTTAATTTCACGTAAGTTGTGTGATTTCTGCAGTATGTACCTGACGAGATGCAGCGAAATATGCCAGGCAATAAATCGTGCAATCTATTGTTTGTGTCTTCGTTATTCAAATTCACTACGGGAAAACATTGTTTTAAGTATAAATAGTTGTAAACTTGTTTTTGTAGTTAGTGTGTGCTCCCAAACGGGACGGAGAATATCTATGTGTCCTTTATTTGAAAAGAAATATAGTCCCTTATTGTTTAAAGGCGATGGGATATTGGTGCTGATGTGCTTGTGTATTTCGATTCATGGACTAACATAGATTACATAAGGTAATCTAGCTTTAGCTTAATAGTCTAGCATAGGGAACTAGGTGTCTGTGCTTGGCTGTTACCATTTCCTTCTTTTAGCTAATAGTTTAGACGTTAGTGAACACATCTGTCTTATGTCAGAGTATCTTTCGGAACCGTCTTAGTACGACCGGGAGACATGCTCTCACATAAGAATTAGTCTGAAGCAGACTCATATCACCTGATTAAATATATCTCCCACAGGTTTTCACGAAAACTCCTGACATACTCAGAGAAGATTAAAGAAATTAACTTCACTTGTGCAGTGAAAGTACTTCACTAGAACAACTTAAACATACCCATTCACTAATCGTGGGCTGACATAACGAATGGCAAATAACAGGTTTTTGAAAACCATGGAAAGGACTTTCATTCTATAACGGCAGAACGACATAGGCTAAATATATTGGAATTGGGTACTCACCTAAAAGAAACATTGAAGAATTCAAGAAAAGTTTACATGTATTAACAAACTGTTAAGTAATTAAGAGACAGTGGTGATGTGTTTCAGTGATGGATTTTAATATCTTCCAAGAAAGGGAAATATGCTGAATTCCAACTTATCATAATCGCATGATTTTATAGTGATCAAACGGTGAACAGTTTTTTTCTTTCAATATTGGATTACGTCAAGACTCAAGCGGAACGGAGCATCCAGGGTGAGAGCTGTCCATATATATGTGATGTCTTGTGGCGTGGCCGTATGCAGATGAGAGATGTGATACGGAGCATAGACATCCAGAGTCCTATCTTGCACTCACAATAGAAGACACTAAAAATTACATATACACATTCAATACATACCACGGACCTAGTTTTCAGCAATAAATATTTTATTAATTGTTGGAGGAAACTGTTGTCAGGGTATGTTAGGAAGGAATGAGAGAGAGAGAGAGAGAGAGAGAGAGAGAGAGAGAGAGAGAGAGAGAGAGAGAGAGAGAGAGAGAGAGAATAGAAGACAGAACGGAGGAGTGTGTAGACTAAAGTCTGGCAAATATTCCCAAGTATAAGGATCTTAAAGATGTGCTTGTTGATTCCACGTTCCTCCATGGACGACAAGCGACACCTACAACAAACACTGAAAATTGTAAAATCATCAGAGATTCCAATTGTCATAGGCGAAATAAAAGCAAAAGTTCTGGGCCTTGCACCTGTCTGAGGTGACCTCCTTGGCAAGATTTCGGCCTCTCATGTCTGTCTGGTTGCTCTGCTCTATATAGCGCTCGAAAAGGGCGTTGCTCTTGTTCTCGTCAGTCCTCTGCCAGATGAGGTCAGCACTTTGGAAGTCAGAAATTCTCTTATTCTTGTCTACTCCACTCATGATTTTATGTAGTCGCAGGAAAAATTTCAGTAACTTGTCTGTGCTTACTCTTTGACACACCTCTGCCCATTTTTCACTGTTAACCACCTTAACCAGTTTTTTTTAATAGCTTACTTTCGTGTGCATCTCTCTTTCTAAGTGCATGCAGGGACTAGGAAGGGCACCTCTGTTCCTCTTGGCTATTTGCCATTTCCTTACAGCACTACGCTTATCCACTCAGGCCTTCTCCATCTCAAAATTCCATCACGGTGACTGCTCCCACCTGTCTTTCCTGCCCTGAAGCTTTCTTCGCTTGTCGCACCTTATTTTACTCACCACATCTTGCTCTGTACTGTCATACTGGTAAATCTTGACCGTTGACTTGTGCTGTCTGGTTCTGCCTTTCTCCACCAATATGCTGCAAGGGTGGTGGTCGCTGCCGTGGTACCCTAGGACACCCCATCTGCACACTGTAGTGAGTGAAGGAGAAACAAGCGCCAGATCAATGGCACTGTCCTCATCACATGGACGGCTTGCTGTCCTGGTGACACAGCCACTGTTGATACAAACCAGGTCAATGGTTTCAAGTGCATTCTCGAGCGCCGCCCCCCCCCCTCCCCCGTTTGTTGGAGGAAATGTTTCCCCATGATCTGCCTTTAGCGTTGAAATCGCCAAAGAAAATAACATTTCGTGACCTAATATGCCACTTAAGCACTGCTACTTCTGGCAATCCACACTCGCGTTACAGGTATAAACATTAACCAACACGAATGGTAGACCGGATTGAACTCTGACCGTCTGTATTTGTATGTCGTCATAGTCCCAACTGGACATGTCTAGCTCTGATGCCACCATGCTTTCGCGAATAAGAATCGACATTCCCAATCCAGGCAGATCCCGGGAATGGGGTGTTGGAACGCTGAAATGACACCCTTCTTAGTATCTTAAGGAAACTTGCTAAGGAGAAACCAGAGGATTGGGATACGTACATACCTGCAGCTCTGTTTGCTTATAAGGAAGTACCCTATCATTTAACTGGAATCGCTCCAGCAACATTGTTGTTTAGACGACCGATTAAGGAACACTTGAGGCTTTACCTTGAACATGGACAGACGACCAGGTGAATGATACAGCGGTGACTGCATCTACTTATGTGGCTGAGTTGAAGTATCGTCTACAACATGAATGGCGATTGGCGTATAACAATCTACGATAAACTAGTATGACATGAAGTTGATAGACCCTACTCCTGTGCGTGCCAAAACTTACCCAGTCCCATATGCCAAAGTAAACATTTTGAGGGAAGAGAAATGCAAATGCTCTCGGCTGGAATCATATCACCATCTGAGTCCCCTTAAATTGCAAGTGTAGTGTTACTGAGAAAACCAAATGGCGAACATAGATTGTGCATCGATTATCGACAGCTCAATTCTATGGCTGAATTTCAGGCTGAACCGTTACTGGATCAGAATCAACTCTTCACCAGTCTCAACACAGCCCAATACTTCACTAGGATAGATCTCAGTAAGGGATATTATCAGATTCCATTCTCCCCCGATGTGTCTCCACCTTGCCGTGGTGGGGGGACTTGCGTGTCCCATTGACCCCATCTGCTTGCCGATGGATGAAAACTACTTATCGGACAGTTTATGGGATAGGGGCCAGACTAAGAGAGCCACAACCTGCTGCTCTGCAGGTAGACTGAGGATAGCAGTCAAGAGTTTAAATCAGGTGCACGAAGGCAGAAATTCTTGGTCCGGACAATAGCCTAAGACTATCTGTCGAGGATTTAGGCAGAACGCCTCTAAGCCACAAACCCTCGGATGTGAGAGCCGGCCCGATACACACCTACCGAGAAATAGAGGTGAGATATTGAGCACGCTACATGCCCAGTTCTGATACTTGATCGAAGGCTCTCAGCTGGGGAATATGAGGGATTCCCGGATGAGAGGACCTGGCCGTTTCCCGTTCACTGCTGCATGGAGGTAAGGTGCTGAGCCGGCAGCACATGTAGCCTACCTCGTGAGCGAGTACTAAAATGCAAAAAATGCCCCAGTCGAATGAAATGGTTACGAAAACTGTCTGTATCTAACTCATAGAGAGTGTAGACAAAAATGTAAAAACGTCTCAATAACATGAAATGGAACGCACGGTTAGCGAATCCATTGCGTGGTCCGAACTCAAAAGCAAAAGCTTACCGAGTGGATGTCGCCCGCAGTCTGACCGCTCCTGGTGTGTGCTTGAGCGACCAGTGGCAAGCGAGATGCCCAACACATGGAAGTGAGGAACTAAAGCAGCCATGAGCAGGACGTGGAAACTCCTCGGGTGAGCCCAGTTTCAGAGCAATATGTGCTGGCTCTGCAATTATGGAAGCTTCCTTGGACAGCAAGGGAATACCCATGGTCTGCCCCTGCCTTCCCTTGAGGGTCGACCGCGATGTCGTTGATCGTTCTATCTTGACCAGCTGAGATGTGGGCGACATCACAACAATAAGTCTAATGTCCCACGAAACCCGAGGAGGGCTAACCTCATTAAAAAATGCCCGCCGAAGTCGGAAGTTTCTTGTTCGGAACAGCTCTGACTAGGTAGTTTTCCGAATGTCTGTCGTGCCTAGAACAGCTCTGACGGGCGCAACGACAAGCACATGTCCGAAAACTCGCTGAGTGGATACCGTCTGCAGACCTGTCTGGTTTGTGCGGGAACGGCCCGGGGCGATCGAAATGCCCAATATATTGAAGTGAGGAATTAAAGCAGCCATGAGCAGGACGTGACGATTCCCTCGGTGAGCCCAGCACCAGAGCGTTGTGTGTCAGCTCTGCAATTATGGAAGCCACCCAGGATGGCGGAAAATGCTTTGGACTGTCCCTGCCTTCATTTGAGGGATGACCGTGCAGTCTTCGACTGTTCCAACTTAACCAGCTGGGAGGTGGACAGTACCACAAAAGTGAGAGTCTCACAGGAATGCTAACCTGGTCAAAAATGCACGCTAAAAGTCGTATGTGTTGGCCTAAGGGTTTCGACCCAAGGGTGCCTAACCAGACACACCACAATCACATCTGGAGAAAAAAAAAAAACACTCCGGATGAACGCAAAGAAGAGAAGAAGATTCCAGTGACACAGGTAGTTCGACCATGGTTGGCCTTCAGTACCCCTGACGGACACTATGAGTTCAACGTTCTTCCTTTTGGACTAAGTAACGCGCATGATGAGGAGGTTACTTGAATCATTACACCATCCTGCAATTAGCAGCTTCATGGGTGACATTTTAATAGCAACTGAAACGTTTGAGGAACATGTGGAAGCTCTACATCTTCTTTTCCAACGATTTAAGGAAACTGGATTGACAGCGAGACCTACGAAGTGTCAGATAGGATTCAAGCATTTGGATTTTCTTGGTCGTAAGATATCTCAAGGATTGCTGACACCTCATGAAGGAGATATTGACAAAATTTAGAGTCAAGTCAAATCTTATGTAGTATTTTATATTTTGTTCATGCAATAGATGGGCGGTGTACATTTAAGCAAGTTCGAGTACCGTCGGCGGGCCGGTTGAAATGACGTCGCGGGCCGGATCCGGCCAGCGGACCGTAGTTTGGTGATTCCTGCCCTAGTCAATACTTGTCTACTATGCATCCGCCCTGTTGATTTCCAACTTTGGCATTCCAGTCACCCAGATATTGACAAACTGAATGCTGGTGATTCAAACTTACATGCTGACGAGATAGAAATATTATGACCATGTCCATACCATGCCAGACCTATTAGTATTTCAGCATTTTCCTTGCATCCCTCACCATCACCACCCTTCAAGAGATAAACCTCTGAGAACACTAGGTTGTTGGAGACTGTCAGATAACTTTTACCATGCCTGGCTCAACTTGTGGGAGATCCCTGGGATAGAAGTGGACCTTCATCTATGGGTTTAGAACCGTTAACCATCCCAGACAGACAGTAACAAATGAGATGTAACACCACGTCTTGTACCAGTGACACGGAAGACAAATAGACCATCTCCTTAATTTAGTTACTACATCTCTCTCTCTCTCTCTCTCTCTCTCTCTCTCTCTCTCTCTCTCTCTCTGGCTGCTGAGGATGGGGCTGGAGCGCTTATGGGAATGTCCCGAATGCTGTGATGTCGGTTCCTAAATCAATCAATCAATCAATATATATATATATATATATATATATATATATATATATATATATATATTGGGTGGCGGGGTAGGGTATTACCTATCAAAGGAGAGATGAAGTGCCTCCTTCCCTCCGCTAACCTACGCGACACCCTTGGGCAAGGTGGAGTACCCGTTTAGTCCCCCCCCCCCCACTCCCCCTTCGAGGTTATGTGAAGACATGGGTGCAAATGGTGGATGAAGTTGAGGAGCAGCCAACAGATAGCTGTAGGTTATGGTCTCCAGCTTCACGACGGTAGGCAGAGGATCTATTTTTTTGGGAGACAATGGCTCCATTCATCGACCAGTATGGTCACTGCTATGAAGGAAAGCAATGGCGAACTACTTTCTTTACAGATGCCAAGAATACCATGTATTGCAAACTCATCGATAATCAGAGAAACGGCGTAAATGGGTGTTCTGTAGGAGCAGTCTCGCCCAGTAGGGGTAGTTATGTGCACCAGGTGACTCCAGACCGTCAGCAGGCGACTGAGTGTAAAATAGTTTCAACATTGAAAGTAGGAACTTGGAATGTAAGAACTATGAGTGGGGATGGACAATTTGATAACATTAAGAATGAAATGAGAAGACTAAATATTCACCTGTTAGGTATATGTGAGACCAGATGGACATGAATGGGCATTATAATATCTGAGGAATATAGAATAATCTACTCTAGTGGAGAGAAACAACAGCGAGGAGTAGCAATTATAATGGATATAGAGAGATCAAAATCGATCAAAGGATCAGTTATCAGTTATCAGTTGGGGTATCTTCGTTGCACTCCGGACATGTCCAAAGGTGCTCAGATCCTCCCCCCCCAGCATATTCATCAGCGTCCGGTGGCTAATAGTGCCAGTTCTGTGTTGGTTGACGAGACGCTTTGTTTTCCCGATGTACCTCTCGCGTCTGGCTGTGCCGATTCTTACTCCCAGGTCTTTCATCCTGGACAGCGATGTGGAATCACTGACGTCAAAATCCTCTGTTCTCGCCAAATCTTTAAGGACGTTAATAACATCGGCACGATCCATGGGCTGGCCATCTACAGGGGGTGCAGAGCCAGCCAGTTTGTCAGCTCGTTCATTTCCCTCGACTCCCGCATGTCCCGGGACGAAGATGAAGAGGATATTGGACTGTATTAGACAGAGTGTTACTGGTGAAGTTGAGTGGAAGACCTTTTGATGTCAACGTCATACAAGTTCATGCACCAACAGCAGATAGTAGTGATGACAGCATTGATGAATTTTATAACGATTTAGAGAATGCCTTAAAGAAATGTAAGGATTCTGAAGTAAATATTATAATGGGTGACTGGAATGCCAAAGTTGGAAATCAACAGGGCGGATGCATAGTAGACAAGTATTGACTAGGGCAGGGATCACCAAACTACGGCCCGCTGGCCGGATCCGGCCCGCGACGTCATTTCATCCGGCCCGCCGACGGTACTCGAACTTGCTTGATATAACGAATGGAACACGAGACGTTGTGATACAATTTAAATGCAAATATTATGTTTAGAATAATAGGAGATCTTCACACGTACGGAGATCTCTTGGTCGCAATGTGTCTTATATTGCGAATGGACTGGGGATCACTGGTGTGCATAACCCATATTCTGGTCAAAGAAGCTGGGCCCCATCCTCTTCTAATTTTCAAAAAACAAGAATATGACCCTTGAATATTTCAGACTCGGTTTTGTATTGTCTAGAAGATTGTGGTCCCTTGGGAGTAGTTGATACAAGTTAAGACTATGCCCCTTCACTATGGAGTCCTATAGCTCTTGAGCTCCCCTTTTGATAGTCTGTGAAAGGACTGAAAAGACTTCATCAGCATGAATCAGGATCAAGTGAAGAATAGCATGGGTCTTGAGCAGCTATGGGATATAGAGATCATCATCTATTCAATGAATGTCTTCCCTCTCCCTTCTGTTCATATTTTGAGTTGTTGTAATTTTATTAATTATTTATTAAAATCACACACACACAGAACAACGTGTTTTCACAAAACAATTAGCAAACAGCCACTTTGAACTGAAATAAATTTTTGAGAAAAGTATTTACTGGTTGTGTGTTTTTATTGACTGTGCCTGTCTTTTTTTGGCCTTAGCAAAAGCATATCACATCTTGCATGGATGATACATGTTTGTTCATATATATAAATCAATATATATATATTTATATATATATATATATATATATATATATATATATATATATATATATATATATATATATATATATATATATATATATATATATATGCCTAAAACCAATACAACAGGTCAATCAATCTAATAGAGGTTTATATGTGTGACAATTACTCTCTTTTCCTGTGGAAAGAAAATACCATTTCATAGACCATATTGTAATTGGGCCTCTACTGCCTTCTCTTTCTCTTCTGTGATATTTGGTGTGTTGATAGAAAAATTGTCACCTCTGAGTGGTAGACTGGGTTGAGTCTGGGTCCATAGGTTAATGGATCCTTATCAGTACCTGCCACTGGAGCTAAGTTGACGGCTGCCCTTGCTCTGGTCGATGCCTGAGTTGCCTTGTCTTCTCAGGTTTGGGGATCACCTTTCTCTACTTCTCTCTTCTGGTTGCCACCAAGATCATCACTGTTTAACATTCACATAGGTCTGTATAATCCCACCAATGTAATGTTTTAGAATAATAGTAAGAAGGAACAGGACATAACAGGAAGGATGATAAAGGTCGGAAGAAATCTAACAGCCTGAAAGTAGGAACTAGTTCCCCCCTCCTCTGTTGTGTTAATTTGTGATGTCAGGGATTATCATACTGTATGCATATGCTATCATCTGTTCCTGCTGTATGCATGTTCTCAGTGTACCTTGGGTTCATTTAGATGTGTACAGTCAGACATTGACAGGAGTGATGATATGTTGTTCCAATGAGCATTTTAAGTCAAGCTGATAGGACTAGACCATGACAAGGATAGGATGCATTTTAATAAATGGCATACAAATACAACATCTTCATCAACTCATTTTGGTTATGCATAGTGTGTATAATTGTTTCTCTGCACCTCCCAAATTAACCAACTAGTCCTCTTCTTCTCTCAAATCATCTCCTATCACCTGTTGTTGTGTTGTTGAGTGGTGTGCTGTGTTGTGTAGTGTGTTGAGTTAACTTTTGTTGACTGGGGTTCTCATAGCTTGCACCAACTTCCCCTCCAGTCTTCATCAGTTAGTGTGAGCATAACTCACCTAGTATTGATTGTTGTTCATGACTATCATAAAGATCTTCTTATGTGTAATTGTTACAAAATGTAATTCATACAAAATCATGATAACAAACAATGTACATTAGCAAGAGGTTGCTACAAAATGTACCTCTTCCCTAATCCACCTTTTCTTCCTCTTCTTCTTAGTCTCTTCTTGTTCTTCTGTTATCAGTGCCCATTAGTCCCATTCTGTTGGCTACATACAGTTGGCTATTGACCGAGGTTGGATTTACCTTTTGGTCTGGACAGATTAACTAGGCCTACTGTCACAAATGGCATTTGTGAAGCGTAACCTGTTTTAGGCAGTGCAGCTAATGAGTGCCTTGTCTAAGTGAAAATCTGACACATAAATACAACTATTTTCTATCAAACCCTATTATTTCAATTCATGAAGAAGGGAGGAAAGATATAATCTCTCTCTCTCTCTCTCTCTCTCTCTCTCTCTCTCTCTCTCTCTCTCTCTCTCTCTCTCTCTCTCTCTCTCTCTCTCAGCTTTCTAGATTGAGTATAGGCAGAAATATGTAGGTTGCAAGCGAGGCAGTGTTTTTCATGCACAAACTGTCTTCTGGATAGCTGATAGCAATTTAAGCAGTTTTGATGAAATGCATAAGAGTGCGTTTAGACCTTAACCTCGTACAGTCTTCTGTGACAGAATGTTGTAGTATGTACACATTAAAGACAGCAGATGTATAGAAGAATTTCAGAGCTGGCAGTTTTGAGAAAGAATGAGAGTGTCAGTTTTGCTCGAGGAAATGGCTCTGTATAGTCAGAAGTTGGCGGTCGACAATTTAACACTTCAGAGGTTTATTTTTCATCAATAATACATTTAAATTGACGCACAAACACAGGATACCTCTACTGTACACTTCTGGGCATCAGATAGATCTGAGGACTCACACGCTTACCTCGGATCGAGACCAAACTGCAATCATTTTTCGAAAAAAACAGGGCCACTCTAGTAATCTGACCGTCTAGTAGAACGGTTGTAGGAGAAGTGCGCGATTTGAATATCTAACGCTGACGAAGGGTCAGAGTTATCATCACGTGGTCCGCCCTCTCCAATCATTCTAGTTGTTTTAGACGCTGTAATTTCTAAATTTACCTGGCATGTGTCCATCTCCCGTGACAAGTTGGTGTTATGTATTCTTTTGTGCTATCAAATGTATACTTTCCTCTGTTTGGTGCGCAATCGTTGACGTAACTGAAATCATGTGGATGATTATGTCACACAATGTGTCCTAAATTTACTATATTCAGTTATAAATTATTGTATCTAGATTTTCTTGTTTAATGCAATGTTTGCTTATTTCGCGCCATCCCAAGTCCTTTCCCAGCTTGTGGTAGCGCTGCCTACGCTCTGACGTTACCATGGTTTCCATGGCAACAAACACACACGCATCTTTCCCATGCCCCAGATACGTCCGGCTGTCAACACAGGTTCTATGCTCCAGAAATATTTACTTCTTTTTGCCAGTCATCTATCTTATTGGTATGTAACAAGGATTTCTTTGTTTGACAGTGACAGGTAAGTGAACTACAAGTGTGAATAGAGACAATAAAGTAGCAAACATTGCATAAAAATGCCATATACGCCTCGTGTTATTACGAAAATATTATCCCCAGCTCAGAAAAATTCCCCTGTCAAGGTGTTAATCGAGCTGGTCTCTAGGCCAGTGTTTTTCAACTTTTCTGCTGGAGCAGACCCTTACGCAAATATTTACGTTGCTCAAGGAACTCTGTGCTATGATCCAAGTGTTTGTCCTACTTTATGTAATAAACCAGATGGGCAGAGATGTTGCATGTAGGAGATTTCGGTCTTTTTCGGCGGAATCCCTGGCAGCCACTCACGGAACTCCGGTTGAAAAACTCTGCTCTAGGCTGTTTATTTTGGTCGACCCTACATATTTATTGGTACTTCAATTTTAATTCACCGCAAACAAGAAGTATCCCTTAGAGCCTCATTTGCATCGGTCTGGCAATCACTTTCAGGTTTAGTGTTCGGTGAACTGCTGGACCGATCGATGGATGTTTTTTTTAAAAAGTTTTTGGGCCCGTAGGACCCTCACTGTCGTCGACAGTGAGAGCCCTGCGGGCCCAAAAACTTAAAAAAACATCCATCGATCGGTCCAGCAGTCCACCGAACACTAAACCGGAAAGTCCACCGAACACTAAACCGGAAAGTGATTGCCGGACCGATGCAAATGAGGCTCTAAGGGATACTTGTTAATACTTGTTTGTTTGCGGTGAATTAAAATTGAAGTACCTATTTATTTTGTAAACCTTATTATGAGATATATTCTATTACCAAAGGTACCTATAAACTTTATATGTACCTTTTGTGAGCCATAGCTTCACCAGTGACCCATAGTCCTCTGCTTTTCTTGTTTTTCAATAGGATGTTAATTATGTTTCTAATTCAATGTCTTCTTCATTTTCAGATCCCGTGTACATCACTCTTCATTGTGGCTACTGAGAAAAGAAATGTGGACGCCAAGTGTCGCGTTTTCAATGAAGAATGGGGAGTAAAGTACATCTTAGTGGAAATAAAGGACCAGAAAACCAATTGCCTAATATGCAGCGAAGGTGTTGCCGTTTTGAAGGAGTACAATCTTCGGCGTCACTACGAAACAAAACATCTATCAACATATTCAAAGTTTTCTGGAGAGTTACTCCCTGAGAAAAAATGAGTCCATGAAACGTGGTTTAGAAACACAGAGAAGTCTCTTCACGGGAAAGTTTGCTGACAATGAATCTGTCACTCGTGAAAGTTAAAAAATAGTGCATACGATAGCAGAACGAGGAAAACCGTTTACTGATGGCAACTTCCTCAAAGAGTGTATGGTGGAAGCAGCAAATAACCTGTGTCCTGGGAAAGCCGATTTGTTTGGAACTATCAGCCTTTCAGCAAGTTCAGTTGTGCGAAAAACACAAGAACTTGGAGAGAACATAGTGCTACAGATGTGCGAGAAAACTAGGAACTTGTTGTGGTATTCTCTGGCGCTGGATGAGTCTACTGATCTCTTGAGTACGTCACAACCTTTCGTGTTTATTCGTGGTGTCAATTTAGACTTTCGGATAACGGGAGAGTTGGCATCCGTTTGCAGCATGCATGGAACAACAACTGGAAAAGACATTTTAATGGAAGTACAAAAAAGTTTAGCAAGACTATAACCTTCAGTGGAATCAGCTTCGAGATGTTACAGTTGATGGAGAAAGAAACATGGCTGGAGTGAAGAAGAGTCTGATGGGGCAGATTAGGATTCATTTGGAAGATTTGCAAATTCCAGGCTCTCTGTTCATACACTGCATCATACATCAGCAAGCACTCTGTCTGAAAGATTAGATATTTCTTGTTTACTGAAACCAGTCGTTTCTGCTGTGAATTTCATTCGGGGGCATGCACTCAGTCACTGCCAGTTCCAGGCTTTTCTTGAAGAAATTGATTCTGAATTCTGTGACTTGCCTTGACTTGAGATTCCGGCCCGCACTCGTCATTTTGTCAGTTATCCGGCTGGCCGTGAAAAAAGTTTGGTGACCCCTGGACTAGGGGAACAGAATTAAAGAGGTTGCAGACTTGTGAAGTGGGCAAAAGAGCGTGGTGTTATTATTGGAACACCTGGTATAAACAGCACCCAAGGAAATTATGGACATGGAAGAGTCCTGATCATAAGATCAAAAATCAGATTGATTACATTCTCATCAATAGAAGATTTCGAAATGCCTTAAGAGTCGCAAAAACTATACCAAGCGTAGACCGCTACAGCGACCACAGATTAAGTGTAAGCAATATACAGATAAAATTAAAGAAAGTCAAATATACACAAAGAAACACAAAATGTGATCTACGGACACTCAAGAATGAAGAGATAAAAGATAAATTCAACTTAGAGGTAAACAAAAGATTTGATGCATTGTCCGATATGGAAATATTATTTCAAGATGTCAACGACCAATGGGAAATATTAAAGAAATCAGTAAACCAAGCTGCAGAAACAACCATTCCATAAATAAAGATAATAAGACGCAAGAAATGGATGACGGAAGACATCTTAAAACTCATGGAAGTAAGAAGAAATAACAAAAATAACAAGGAAAATTTTGAAGAGATTCAAAGGAAAATTAGGAAGCTATGCAAAGATGCAAAAGAAACATGGCTTGAGGAAAACTGCAAGGAAATTGAAAACCAACACAACACCCGGAATACCAAATTAATGCACAAAATAATTAATGACATCACTAACAAAAGAACTCACACATCAACGGGTTGCCTAAAAACCAAAGATGGCAAAATCATAATTGAAAAAAAATAAATCAGATTTTACATGCGTGGTCAGATTATGTAAAAGACCTTTATGATGATACAAGAGAAGAACAATATGATCATCCGAATAATAATGAAGGACCATCAATTTTGAAGACTGAAGTTCAGAATGCTCTTAACCGTATGAAATGTGGCAAAACCCCGCCTACAGATAACAAAACAATAGAAATTAACAATGCCGTAGAAGAATATGGAATAGACCAAACCACGAGACTGCTGAACGCAATATATGATATCTTTTTTTACCCCGCATATCCTTTACAAGACATCGCTGTCAACACCAGCATTTTACTGCTGTTGTTGGTTTCTTGACAAGATTACGTTCAGTAGTTTGCCATTGCTTCCTGAGCGGCCTCCTCACTTATCAACGCGGCGAGAACCGCTACCAATTCTCGCACGCTGCGTTACCCTACGTGGATAAACGGGATTACAGAGAAAGTCGTTTAACACCTGGGCCAGGGAGACCAATATATGATACTGGAGATATACCTTCTGAATTATGTAATTCTATATTTATTGCAATCCCGAATAAATCAGGAGCCTTGAAATGTGATCAACATCGAGTAATTAGTATAATGGGCCACATCACGAAGATTTTGCTGAGAATTATTATGCAAAGAGTCAGGAAGAAAATACAACCCGAAATAGGAGAAGAACAATGTGGGTTTGTAGAAGGCAAGGGTACAGTAAATGCTGTGTATATACTGATATACTGAGAACAGTAATGGAATGTTATATATCAGTAAAAAAAAATGATATATATTTTTGCTTTATTGACTACACAAAGGTTATCGATAAAGTGAGACAAGTCGACATGATAAGGATGCTTGACAATCTACAAATTGATGGAAAAGACCCTAGACTTGTAAAATATTGGAAACAACAAGCTGCCATCAGAATTGATAACGATGTAGGTCAATATCTGCCTATTAAAAGAGGTGTGAGACAGGGATGTGTAATGTCTCCAGATCTTTTTTTCCTGTACAGTGAAAATATTGTCAGAAATATAGAAGATATGGAAGGAATCAACATTGGAGGAAGACACATCAATAATATTAGATATGCAGAAGATACAATATTGATTTCAGACAATGAACAGGGCCTTTGACATTTATAGTATGTCCCTCAAAGAATGCCTTCACTCACGATCAATTATTTTGAAAACTGTCTGTTGCATCATTATGAATTTTTTCCAGCCGTCTTATATTTACCCCCACCCAAGGAATATGTCTTTGATAAGTCCAAAAACAACTTAAATCATCGAAAGCGGCGACATTTCTTTGATGTTTTGCTGAAGAACTAGTGATTTCTCGCTAACAAATTTATGTTTATAGTAATGAAAGCCCCGCCAATTCAGATGACACACAAGGCGTATCCGGATTCGTATGGGAGTGGGTGCAATGAAAGAAGTAGCTTAAAATCGACAGGGTCGGCTGCATTACACCGGGTTTTTATCCCATATGGCTCAGTTTCTTTCCGCAGGGCGGAAAGCGTCGCACAAAGCGCTAACTCCGTACCTCCAGCAACGACCCTCGAGAGTCTCCGAAAAAATGAACTAGTGAAATGAACATACAACCTTCGGAGCCCGAGTCAGACGGCTTGACCACTTCACCACGGAGAATCCCGAGAGGGGTGCAATGTGTAATATTAGTAAAGACAGAGAATTTACAGAGGCATGGGGTAAATAATTTGTAAATTGACAGGAAAGTAGAAGGAATATATTTCTTACCTTATTTTTCATTTCCTTCTTGTTTCTTCAGCTGCTGGTTAATAATGTGTACACAAGTATTCGTGTTAGCTTTTTATATTGAGTTCGTGAAAGCTTCCAAATAGCTGTGCGTTAATGTGCGTATGGAGTGACCAGAAATGATACCGCAATTTAGTCATCATGTTTCCATCTTTAAAGATCTGTTCAGCTGTCTGTGTAGTTTTTTCAAACGTACACATGGGTGACAGACCCGCTTTGAGTCTTCGTGAAAGATTGTCTACTCTGCCGTTTACCGTTCAGAGACGGAACATTATTACCTGTTTTGCACTATGAAAATAGTTGTCAGTGTCTCTGTAGTGGGCTTTCTACTTAACGACCAAGATGTTGGTTCTCTTTTCATTGAAGTTTATAGATTGATTCGTATGCACGTGTGTTGTCCCCTAATTTGACAACGTGCTTGCTCTCACGTTTCCTGTTATGCCACAATATCTCAGTTTCCTCCGTGTCATATATTTTTGAAGGGAGTGGGAAATCACTGTAGTGCATGCCCCATCTCTAATAAAAGATGTAGAGCCCCATCCTCTTCTATCTTCAATAACCCCAGAATATGAACCTTGAGTTATCTGCAGGCCTCGTTCTATTAAGTATTGTCTAGGAGATATAGATTATGGCCCTGGTAAGAATGGTACTTTACTAACTGGGAATCTGCCCCTTCTCCAATGATTCTGATAGCTCTGGAGCCCCCTTATTGTTTATCAAATCTGAGGAAAGTCTGGAGAATTTTCTCAGCCTGATTTAGATGAAGAAAACATGGATGTTGAGCAGTTGATAGATTTAGAGTCTTTTTATTTCCCCATTCAGTAAGTCATTATGAGTTAATTTATCTTTAAACAATCAAACACATAAACAATCACATCAGATTCTGACAACATGATGTACAAAGAAGTTGTTGGTACAGATAGGTTTGAACTTGACAAATTAACAGAAGGTCAATTCATGTTAATCATTTATTGACTGGCCTGAGCCTTCTGGTCAGTACATACATCTCTATTGTGATTTACACAAAGTAATAGAACAGTTGCACGTTGGACCATTGTCCCAGACAATCAATAACAAGCATCAATATATGAGATGTCAACAAGTGTGAAAACATAGTAAACATTTTGATGTTGTACATATTAAGTATGATAGTGTTGTCTCAACCATAAACATATCAGTGTTCCTGTAATTGGGTGTGGTTCTACCTATGAGAAAAGTAACCTGGTGACTGGAGGATTAGGTAAGCCAGGGTCCATTGACTGATGGATCCACTTCAGGTCTGCCCGTATAGCTCCTCTGAAGGCCTCCCCATGCTCTGCTCATAGCGAAGTCATCCTCCCTCTCACTTGTGGTTCATCTCTTTCTCTCGGCTTCCCTCCCTCAGGTCTGATTTAGGTGGTTAATTTGCTGATGTGTTGGGTGGTTGTTGGTATGTAGCCACCAAGATCACTGATGAATATTCGCATAAATATATACATTCCTACCAATACAATAATAAGAAGTAGGTCGGAAGAAATCTAAATTCCTGAAGTAGGAACTAGTTCCCCTCCCCTCCTTTTCTCTCTGAGCTAGTGTTGGGTTAAGTTGGGGTGGTCAGAGATTATCACACGGTGTACGCCTTGTATCAACTTGTTCCTGCTGTATGTAAGTTCTCATTTGACCGGGGTCAGTGAACGTGTACAGTAAGACATTGACAAGAGTGAGAATATGTCAAGATGCATGTAAATAAATGACATACATTTAGAACATTTCTTCCACTAAATGGTGTTTACAATGTGTATAAATAATTCTCTGTGTTTTCCCAATTAACTACTTCTTCTTCTTGTGTCTAATAACTCTCTTCCATTACCTGTTGTTGTTGTGATGTTGAGTGTTGGGTTGTGTGGTGATGAGTGGTGTGGAGTGGTGTTGTGTTTTAAGTTATGTTGAATAATGAGTTAAGTTCACTGCGCGTGATGGTGTTCCGCGAAGCACAACTTTCTCATGTGTTGCAGTTCATGTGTGCCCTTATCTAATTAAATTTGACATAAATATAAATATTTATTTCGCCAAACCCTATTAATTCTATAGATAAAGGAGAAAGGAAAGATTGATTTCACTTTCAGCTTTCTAGATTGTAAATAGGCATAGATAAGTCTGTTTTAGAACAAGGCACTTGTTCTAGTACACGAACTGTCTTTTCAGCTGTAGATAGTGATGCATCTTTAACAATGTTTCTGGTGAAATGCACAAGATTGCTTTAGAATCATCACTTCTCACAGTTGTTTAGAATAGAATATAGTAGGGGAATGCACTTCTTAAAGTTAATAATTATCTCTAAGAATATCAGAGATTGTAGTTTCATCGAAGAGAATATTTCGCCCGGGAATGGCTTTGCGTCGTTAGAATCTACAGTCGAGCATTTTTACATTTCAGAGGTTTTAATTAATAATCATACATTTCAATTGACATCACAAACATGGGTTTACATTACTTGATACTTGATACATCGGGTTCTTAGTCTAATCAAGGGCTAACAAACGTACCTCGGATCCAGACTTTTGCCTTGCCCATTGAATTTTGGTCACACAATCTTCTCACATCCGTCCATGGAGCGAGTTCAGACAAAAGTGCGGGCTTATTAACATTTCTGATGAAATAGTAATATATGTTAATTATGCACTGGCGCGAAGGCGGGTCACGTGATTTTCCTATCCAATGGTTTTCTGAGCTTGGTCTGATGAAATCTTTCTAAGAATCCACGTCATTTGTCACTTGTTCAGTTCCAGTTTTGATGTTAAGTTTTAAGTCCCAATCTCCAATTGCGTTTGTGAAGTCAATTTCTTTTAATGTTGTTTCCTCTTTTTGCGGCATGTGTTGATAAAATGAATAATGTTGGCTGCGTTATGCCACACTCCGCAATATTACTCTTCTGTTGGTATTCAATGCGTTTAGTGTGTGTGTGTGCTTTTTTTTCAATACAGTTGTTTGTCACCGCTGAGAGCTTGCGGAATTCAAAATTCATCACCGTGGAATACAAACTGTTGCCACTGACATTATGCTGATGCTGTAATGTTTAGGGTCTACAATTCGTCTGAATAGTTGGAGCAAAATATCCCAGTAAGTGTGTACGTAGATTAAGGTCTGCGATCTGCTCAGACCTTAATCTATGTCGGACGATTCCAGTAGGTTGAAAATTGCTCTCGGTTGCATAAAATTCAATCCATTCTTTCTCCAATAGTCCTCTTCCTCTTTCAACACATGGTCCTCATATGTTTTACAGTAACTTTTATCAATATTTAATAGCGCGGACTGGATTAGTATCTTGACGTCAGACAATTTGAATGTAGTATTGGCAGCTGCCACTTGTCCTTTAATTTTAGCCCATACAAGTTCTATAGGGTTTAAATGAGAATGATACGGCGGAAGTCTCAAGCACCTATGGCCATGCTCTTCTATCAACTTATCGATTTGAAATTTCTTGCTTTTTTGCGCCTGTTTTACAAGGTTCAACAACTGTAGCTTGAAATATGTTTCTGGAAATGGTATATTTTCCCTTCGCAGCCATATCTTTATTGCTTCCTTTGTGCTCGATGCCGTAGGTATTTTGTCTTCTTGGGCAACAACATTGTGATATGATGCATTGTCCATGATTAAACAAAACGGTCTATCAATGGATGGAAGTACTGTATTCTCGAGCCAATCTCTAAATACATTACCATTCATCTCATTATGATAATCCCTATTGTCTGTATGCTTTGATACGAACACGAGCCCAACATTCTGTAGTAAGCCATTATGAGTACTACCAGCATAGGCTATGACCAAACGCTGTCCTTTACTACTGGGCACATAACGCTTTATCTTTCCATCCATTGATTGCCATTCCTTTTCACTTGTGTGGTGCGCATTGATCCACGTTTCATCCAAATACACTATGTCATAATTTTCTTTGCACATTTCCCTTATTTCACGTAGGTATCTACTTCTCAAAGCTCCTAAATGCGGTTGCTAGTAAAGAATATTTCTACCGCCCTTGTACTTTCAAAAAATGAAGATAATGTCCTTATAATTTTCCACAAAGTTGTTTTGGATAGCTCTATGTTATTGTTCTTTCTCAACCAAACCCTAAGTTTTCTTACAGTCACTGTTTCTTTGGCACCCAGCTTTGTTATAATGCTGGATAATCCTGGATATAAAATCCAAAATTTTTATAATTTTAGGAGTCTCCGTGGCGAAGTGGTTAAGCCTTTTGACTCGGGCTCCAAAGGTTGTGGGTTCAATTCGGGCCGCATCCTTCGGTTCACAAGTTAAATTTTTCGGAGACTTCTGTGGGTCGTCGCTAGAGCTACGGTGTTCGTGCTTTGTGCGATGCTTTCCGCGTTGCGGAAAGAGACCGAGCCATATGGGATAGAACCCGGTGCAATGAAGTCGACCCTGTCGAATTTTAAGCGACTTTTTAAAGCATTTTTATAATAGCTCGCCTTATGACATCTTTATCAAAGCTGTCTACAATAATCTTTCTACCTACCGTTTGGTTATTGCGTGTTGGTTTAATTCCAGATTCTTGCACCCATCGATGAAATTACCGTTTACTCAAACCCAATGCATGCACTGTTTTTTTTTCGGAATTTGTAATAGTATACACAATTTCGCATTCAATCCCATTGAAAAATATTCACACATTTCAATGTTAGCGATAAGTGGTAAGATGTAAAAAAAAAAAAAAAAAAAAAAAAAAAAAAAATTAACATATTTATCAGATTTCATGAAATAACCCATATTTTGAGACACCTCTGAACAGTCCTAGATTAAAACAACGCGGGCAGTTGGCATAAGGCCAATCCCGTGAAAATACTCAACACTGAGCGCTGATTGTCTGGCTATGCTGTAATACATTTAAAATTATGAATTTCATCTCAGACTCGTAAATTATATACCGCATATAAACAAACTTTGAAATCCGCTGTAAAATCTCCAGAACAAAAATGTTTTTTGTTGGGTGGACATAATGATAAGGTTATATACTAAATCTCATAATTTTCCCTCAGTTGGTTACTGAGATATGGATGTTTATATTGAGGCAAACAAATGTGGACATACTATAGTAGATGCGGTTGTTGCACACAGTGAGCAACTAGGGTTAGAATTGAATAGTTAAAAGACACAGATTATGGTCGTCTTTTTTCAACATGGCGGAACAACGTGTGTTCTTCGTGCGGTCTGCAGTCAACATACCGAAGCGGCGGAGTAGCCGCGCAGGGAAAAAGAAGCAAGGTAAGCGTGGAGGTTTGAGGCGTTTTAGACTCAAGTGTCAACGTCTAGGACTCAGGAATATCCGTATTCTATATTGGAACTGTGCCAGTGTAAAACAACGGGGCTCTATTTTAGAAACCCTAGTTTACAGGAACGACATTGTAGCACTCCAGGAGACGAGACTGGGCGATCAGCTACTCCAGATTGCCGGCTTCAAATGTTTCTACAACAGACGACATCTGGGAATGGCGATTCTCGTTCGCGACAGCATGGTGGCGTCAGAGCTAGACATGTCCAGTTGGGACAGTGACGATATACAAATACAGGCGTTGAGAGTTCATTCCAGTATACCATTCGTGGTGGTTAATGTTTATGCCCGCAATGCCAGTGTGGACGCCCAGAAGTGGCAGTGCTTAAGTGGCATATTAGGCCACGAGAGAAATGTTATTTTCTGTGGTGATTTCAACGCTAAAGGCAGATCATGGGGAAACACTTCATCCAATACACAGGGGGAGGAGCTCGAGACTGCACTGGAAACCATTGACCTGGTTTGTATCAACAGTGGCTGTGTCACCAGGACAGCAAGCCGTCCGGGCGATGAGGACAGTGCTATTGATCTGGCGCTAGTTTCACCTTCACTCACTACAGTGTGTCGATGGGGTGTCCTAGTACACCATGGCAGCGACCACCACCCGTGCAGCATACTGGTGGAGAAAGGCAGAACCAGGCAGCACTAGCTAAAGGTAAAGACGTTCCAGTATGACAGTACAGGACAAGATGTGGTGAGTAAAATAAGACGTGACAAGCGCAGAACGTTTCAGGGCAGGAAAAAAAGCTGGGAGCAGCCACCGTGGTGGAGTTTCGAGGTGGAGAAGGCTTGGGTGGATAAGCGTAGTGCTGTAAGGAGATGGCAAAATGCCAAGAAGAACAGAGCTGGTCATCCTAGTCCCTGCTTGCACTTAGAAAGAGAGATGCACACAAAAGTAAGCTACTTCAAAAAACTGGTCAAGGTTGTTAAAAGCGAAAAATGGGCAGAGGTGTGTCAAAGAGTAAGCACAGACAAGTCACTGAAATTGTTCTGGCGACTACATAAAAGCATGAGTGGTGTAGTCAAGAATAAGAGCATTTCTGACTTCCAAGGTGTTGACCTCATCTGGCAGAGGACTGACGAGGACAAGGGCAAAGCCCTCTTTGAACGCTACCTTGAGCAAAGCAACCAGACAGACATGGGAGGCCGAAATCTGGCCAAGGAGGTCATCTCAGACAGATGCAAGGCCCAGGACACTTCGGATGAAGACACAGTGACAGTGAAAGAAATCAAGGCTGTGCTTCGACGATCAAAAAACAGTGCTCCAGGTCCTGATGGCATAAGATACGACGACATAAATAGGTGTACCGACAATGAGCTAGAGAAACTAGCAGACATGTACAACAACAGTATAGGGGGTGCTAGCATCAAGGAGGAATGATTACACAGCTATCTGATTCCCTTGCCGAAGCCTGACAAAGACCACAAAAAAATTCAGGGATATCGAATTATAACCATGCAGAATACAATAGGCAAGCTGCTGGAGAAGGTAATTGCCAGGAAAATATCAAGCCAACTAGAGAGGCAAGGTGTTTTCCCACCCACCCTGGGTGGGTACCGTCCAAAAAGGGAAACCTGGACCAATGCAGCAGTCTTTGCCCAGGATGTCTATGAAGGTTTCCACTCAGGCACTGAAACCGTTGCTGCAGCGATTGATCTTGAGGACGCATACAACAGAGTACCACTGGATTTTTTAATGTTTCAGCTTCTCGAAATAAACATAAGTCCATTCCTCCTTAGTTGGATCGCTGCAGCCCTCTTCCAACGGAAAGTAGTTTTTAGATGTGGCAGTTGGACTTCGGAACCAACAACAATATATCCTGGCCTACCACAGGGATCACCATTATCTCCGGTACTGTTCAACGCCTACACAGTGAGAATCACCAGTGAGCAGATCACTGGACCTGGCAGGACATTGTCATATGCCGATGATGTTTTAGTGTATCGTCAGGGGAAGGATAGAGAGGAGGTTGCTGTGGAACTACAAACCGAACTCAATCGCATAAGTACTTGGTGTGATGAAGCTGGGGCAATGGTCAACCCAACAAAGGCAACAGTGACTTGGTTCTCGTTGAATAATCATATTGTCAACACTCCAACACCAACTGTAATGCTGTGTTCAGAGACGGTGGAAAGAACGCAGGCAATGAATTACCTGGGGATACGGTTTGATCGAAGCCTTGCTTATAATGTGCACATAGACCAGGTGATAACAAAGGCCAAGCGGGGTTTGGCAGCGATGCGGGTGATGGCGGCAGCAAACTGTGAGCAGCGCCATCTATGTCTTCTGTACGAGGGGTTGGTCATGTCTGTTTTGGAGTATGCAATGGCAATCCTGACTCTCAGCCATAAGCAGATAGAACGGATGGAAAGGATACAGAATGAAGCTATGCGCATTATTCTTGGATGTACAAGAGATACAGCATGCAGGGCGATGCGCTACCTTCTTGGGTTTCCAACCATTGAAGAGAGAATACAAGATTGCAGGGCACGCGCCTACCTCAGAATTAACGCAAACACACAACATCCACTGCATAGTGAAATTAGGAAGGTGAAGGGCAGCAGGTTAAAAAGAGGACGGTCGTGGATGGGTCAAGCCGAAGACATTCTTCAACAGGTGTGTTCACTTGAGGACTTAGAACCTGGCGAGGAGTGGGTGCAAGTGCCAACAGACTTCTGCACATCCTTTTCAGTTTGCATCCAACTTGACAGAAAATGCAGACAAGAAAATCCGGCTGCTGTTGAGGCTGAAGTACAAGCGTTGATTTTCGAGAATTCGCTAGACGGTGACGCGGTCATCTACACAGATGGGTCGGTCGTCCGACATGTGAGAAGCTCATGGGTCTTTACAGCTCGGGCCGGAGGGAGAATTGTGAAGGAGGACTCTGGTGCTTTTACTGAAACCACAAGTAGCCTGACCATGGAAGTCATGGCAGTAAGTAAATCAATAACATGGCTCGATACACAGACATTCACTAGGGCTTGTTTCCTTAGCGACTCAATGAACATGATCAAGAGGATAGAGGAGGGGTCGATCCGAAGAGAATGGTTGCTGCCTCTGGAGCGGTCTCGACTGGCAAAGATTAGTTTCATCTTCGTGCCAGGGCATGCGGGAGTACAAGGAAATGAGCGGGCTGACAAGCTCGCAGGTGAGGCTACTGTGGAGGGCGGACGCGCCATGGACCAGGCCGACATTCTGAATGCTCTACAAGAAGTAAGACTTTTGCGAGAACCAAGTGATGACTGTGAATCTACAACAATGGCCAGACTGCGAGAGCAGCAAATTAAAAGAGGTGTGGCCAAACAAGAACACTACGCAGGAAGCCAAAGAAGATTGATAAACCAACACAGAACTGGCGTCGTTAGCCGCTACACGCTGCGGGATTTGCTGAGGAGGGGATCCGAGCACTTATGGACTGAATGGTTCGATGTGCAATGAGGATGATCTGTCGACTAACTAACTAACTAACTAGATTATGGTCGTCACTGGGAAGAAGGACATACCACAGTGTGATTTACGAGTAAATGGGTATATTCTTCAATCAATCAATCATGTGCCATGCTGTATATTCTTAAGCAAGTTAATCGGTTAATAATTAGACTAGGATATTGATAATGGTATCCCGATTGGGATGGGTTCATATCCTTTGTAGCCTTCTCCGGGAAGCTTGGAAAATGTCTCATTACCCCCACGAGAAGACACCTACAGTTAAAGCAAGTATCTTACACGAATATTAGAAATCTAGACTCCTTTGGAAGGCGTGGAGACAACGGAAGTTTACCACTACCCCTAAAGAAGAAATCTTCTATACTGAAAAGGTCTAGTGTGTGTTTATCTGCACTCATGGGGTCTCCAGAAGTTTATATTCATTTGATGTAGACATTGAACATACAATGTGTGAACTGAACATAGACGGTTAGCACAAGATACCCAATGTTTGAACAGAACATCCACTGTTATTACAGAGCAGTCACTGTGTAAACAGAACATACACTGTCATCACAGAACAGTCACTGTGTGAGCAGAACATACACCATTATCACAGAACATCCATCAAGAAATCACTGAGTCCTGATTTAAAACGTAACATGTGATATGAAATAAAAGGGTGGAGTGCAGATCATTCTGGGATAAAGCTTTCAGCTCAAAATAAATTATCATTTGTTGTGAAAATATATTCATAACACATTAATCATCCAAGGTACAACCATACAACATATATATATATATATATACTAGCTGACCCGGCCCGGCTTCGCCCAGTCCCTGGTGGGGAGCATCTCATTTAATTCATATAAGTAGTCATATAAGTTCTCGTTCCCGTTCCCGACTGTCTGTCTGTCTGTCTGTCTGTCTGTCTGTCTGTCTGTCTGTCTGTCTGTCTGTCTGTCTGTCTGTCTGTCTGTCTGTCTGTCAGTCTGTCTGTCTGTCTGACCCAGCCCGGCATCGCCCAGCTCCTGGTGTGGAGCATCTCATTTAATTCATATAAGTAGTCATATAAGCTCCCGTTCCCGTTCCCGACTATCTATCTGTCTGTATGTCTGTCTATCTGTCTGTCTGTCTGTCTGTCTGTCTGTCTGACCCGGCCCGGCTTCGCCCAGCCCCTGATGGGGAGCATCTCATTTAATTCATATAAGTAGTCATATAAGTTCCCGTTCCCGACTATCTGTCTGTTTGTCTGTCTGTCTGTCTGTCTGTCTGCCTGTCTGTCTGTCTGTCTGTCTGTCTGTCTGTCCGTCCGTCCGTCCGTCCGTCCGTCCGTCCCTCCCTCTCTGTCTGTCTGTCTGTCTGCCTGTATGTTGCAGTTAGAACAACATTAGATAAACGAAGACCAACTTACAAAAAGCATTAGAAAGAGCACTTGAAAGATCTTTACATCTTCCCCCAACAATTAACTTGGGTGAATGGAGCGGCGGCAGCAGCAGCAGCAGAAGAAGAAAAAGGAGGAGTAGGAGGAGGCAGGAGGAAGAGGGAGGTGGAGGAGGGAGGAGGAGGAGGGAGGAAGAGATAGGTGGAGAGAGGAGGAGGAGGAGAGAGGAGGAGGGAGGAGGAGGAGTAGGGAGGAATAGGAGGGAGGAGGAGGGATTAGGGAGAGGAGGGAGTAGTAGAAGGGAGGAGTAGGAGGGAGGAGGAGGAGAGAGGAGGAGGGAGGAGGAGGAAGTGGGAGGAGGAGGGAGGAGAAGGGAGAAGGAAGGAGGAGGAGGGAGGAGGAGGAGGGAGGAGGAGGAGGGAGGAGGAGGGAGGAGGAGGGAGAAGGAGGAGGGAGGAAGAGAGGAGGAGGAGGGGGAGGAGGAGAATAAGGGAGGAGGAGGGAGGAGGGGGAGGAGGAGGAAGAGGGAGAAGGAGGGAGGAGTATAACGCAGGAGGAGGAGGGGGATGAGGAGGAGGGAGGAGAAGAGGGAGGAGGAGGGAGAGGGAGGAGGAGGGAGGAGGAGGAGGGAGGAGGAGGAGAGAGGCGGAGGGAGGAGGAGGGAGGAGGAAGATGGAGAAAGAGGAGGGAGAAGGAGGAGGGAGGAGAAGGAGGGGAGGGGGAAGAGGGAGGAGGAGGAGGGATGTGGAGGGACGAGGAGGAGGGAGGAGGAGAGAGGAGGAGGAGGGAGAAGGAGAAGGGAGGAGGAGGGAGGAGGAGGAGGGAGGAGGAGATGGAGGAGGAGGGAGGAGGAGGGAGGAGGAGGGGGAGAAGGGAGGAGGTGGAGGGAGGATGAGGAGGGAGGAAGAGGGAGGAGAAGGAGGAGGAGGGAGGAGGAGGGATGAGGGCGAGGGAGGAGGAGGGAGGAGGAAGATGGAGAAAGAGGAGGGAGAAGGAGGAGGGAGGAGAAGGAGGGGAGGAGGAGGAGGGAGGAGGAGGAAGAGGGAGGAGGAGGAGGATGTGGAGGGAGGAGGAGGAGGGAGGAGGTAGAGGGAGGAAGGAGGAGGGAGGAGGAGAGAGGAGGAGGAGGGAGAAGGAGAAGGGAGGAGGAGGGATGAGGAGGAGGGAGGAGGAGAGGGAGGAAGAGAGAGGAGGAGTGGAGAAGGGAGGATGAGGAGGGAGGAAGAGGAGGAGGGAGGAAGAGGAGAGAGGAGGAGAAGGGAGGAGGAAGGAAGAGGAGTGATTAGGAGGAGGGAGGAGGGCGAGTAGGTAGGAGGAGGAGGAAGAGGGAGGAGGAGGGATGAGGAGGAGGAAGGAGGAGGAGGAAGGAGAAGGAAGAGGGAGGAGGAGGGAGGAGGAGGGAGGAGGAGGAGGAAGAGGGAGGAGGAGGATGGAGGAAGGAGAGGGAGGAGGTAGAGGGGAAGAGGAAGAGGGTAGGAGGAGGAGGAGAAGGGGAGAGGAGGAGGAGGATTATAACGCATATGCCTGTAGATAACTGCAGCGAAAAGGTGGGTCTGTCTATCTATCTGACCCGGCGTGGCTTCGCCCAGCTCCTGGCGGGGAGCGTCTCATTAAATTCATACAACAAAAAAAAAAGTTACTTAAAAGAATGTCCTTCCACACACCATCCATTATTTTTAATGAAAACTGTTTTTAATCACCTACATGACTGTAGATAACTTCTTTAAGCATAAAAAGATGAGTTACAATGTTATGCATTATGCATTATTTTTATGAAAACTTTGAAAATGCCTTAAAGATTATATCATTATTTATTATAACTCATATGCCTGTAAATAACTATAGACAAAGAGTTTATAAATCTTTGAAAACGATGCAACAATATGACTATAAGGTATAGAGCTATGTTATTAAAAGTTATGCCCCTTGAAATAACTTTTCTAGAGTTAAGTTCCCTTGCTATATAAAAATTATAATGAAAAATGAAATATTAAATAATATTAAGTAAGGCTAATAGACTACAATGGCTGGGGCATATAGAAAGAATGGAAGATAATAGGGAAACAAAACTCGCTTACACTCAGGAAATAAATGACCGTAGACCCCGAGGTAGACCAAGAAGACGGTGGAGAGATAATACATGTACAGACCTACAAGCACTTGGAATCAACGACTGGCAAGAGAAGGTCCACCAGAGAGACGAATGGAGACGGATTGTATTTGCAGCAAAGAACCTCAATGGCTCGGAAAGCTGAAGAAGAAGAAGATTAAGTAAGTAGCCGATTTTACACTAAAAAAATATTACAGTTGGCAGCGCGGGAATGAGATGAAGACGTGTAGAAAATTTCATCTCAATCGGATGGACCGTTCGCGAACGCATAAAGGACATACAGACATACATTCTTATATATATATATATATATATATATATATATATATATATATATATATATATATATATATATATATATATATATATATATATATATATATATATATATATCATGTGCCATGCCGATAAGCATGGGCGGTCATGTTCTGCCACCTCACTCGATCACCAGAGTCGTGGATCAGCTCTTCTCAAGACACGCCCAAAATAGGTTGACTGTCTACGTCTAATGACTCTAATCAGTTTACGATCTTCATTTGTTTCTTGAAGGATTTGTTCATTGGTATTTCTGTCTGTCCATGGTATTCTTTGCATTTTCTTCTGAAACCACATTTCAACAGCCATCAGCTGTTTTTCAGCTTGATTGCTCATTGTCCACGCTTCACATCCATACGAAAGTACAGGTTATATGTAGCACTTTAACACTCTTTTTGTCGTTTCATTTGATATCTTTTTATTTGTCAGTATCTTTTTTATCTTGCAAAAGGTTTCCTTCGCAATGACAATTCTTGTTCTAATTTCTTCAAGGCATCTCCTATCAGCTGTTATGACTGTTCCGAGATAATTGTATCGATTCACATGCTTAAGAATATGCCCATTTACTCGTATATCACATTTTGGTATTTCCTTCTTCCAAGTGGCGACCATAACCCGTGTCTTCTTAATATTCTGTTCTAATCCTAGTTGCTCACTGTGTGCAACAACCGCATCTACTAAACTTTGCAGGTCCTGTTCATTATCTGCAATCGAGACTGTATCATCTGCATATCTAATGTTATTGACGTATCGTCCCCCAATGTTGATTCCTTCCATCTCATCTCATCATGTTCCTTTTGTACCTTGCAGTGTCGAGGTGAAATATAAACATCGTGAGAATGCCCGATTATGGGCTTCCTATATCGATATTCCCATGGACTTTGCTATTCCCTCAGTCCAACGTTTACGTGGTCGGCCTCTTCCTCTGGTCTGTACATCATTGCTTGTTGTGGTATGCTGTTGAATGGTAACCTACTTGCATGGCCAAACCATTTGACTTGCTGCTTTCTAATAAAATCTAGTGCTGCTATAACCCCCACTTTAGTCCTGATTTCTTCATTTCTGATCTTATCTCTTCTTGATACGTTGAGTATTGTTCTCAGGAACCTCATTTCTGTTGTTATGATTTTTCTTTTCTCTTGTTCTGTCATTGTCCAGGTTTGGCATTGGTAGCATAGAGTTGGTAGGAAGATTGTGTTGTAAAGTGCTTTCTTAGTAGTTATTGATATATGTTTGTTCTTTAGTATTGGTGCCATTTGTCCAATGAGTTGATTTGCCTTTTTGCACCTATTTTCGATCTCATCTTCTGATCTGTCATTTGATGACATTATACTTCCTAGGTACTTGAAACTCTTTACTTGTTTCAAGGGATGTTGGTTTAGGTGAATTGTTGTTTGTTCTTCTTTAGTTATAGTCATTATATTTGTTTTGCTTGTGCTAATTTTCATGTTTATTTCCCTACACATTTCGTTTAGACTATTCATGGGGTCTTGTAATTCAGCTTCTGATTTTGCTATTAGTGCTTGGTCGTCCGCAAACAGGAGTTCTCTAATGGTTAGATTTGCAGATATTTCTTCTTCTGTGTTCTCGTCATGCGGTATTCTTGCTGTCTCTACTTGGCTGGTTTCTTTACATATGTTGCCTATATATGTTATGAACAAGAGAGGGGACAGGACACAGCCTTGTCGTACTCCAGATCTTATGGTGAAGGGTTCTGAGTGTCCTCCAGTTGCTCTCACTATGCATTCACAGTTGTTGTATAAACTTCTACATAGGTTTGTTAGATGTGCACTCACTCCATATTGTTTAAGGATTTCCCACAGCTTGTTTCTATCTACTCTAATGTATGTCTTTTCTTGGTCGACAAAGGCTAAGTAGAGTGTTTCATTGAATTCGATTGATTTTTCTATAAGTTGTCTAAGAGCAAAAATAGCATCTGTGCATCCTTTGTTTTTCCTAAATCCAAGTTGTGTTTCGCTTAGCTGGGATTCTAAAATAGTTCGTAATCTTTTTTCAAGAATTTTGCAAAATATTTTCCCAGTGTGACTCAACAGTGAAATGTCTCTGTATTGTGTGCAGTCTCTTTTGCTGCCTTTGTTTTTTTTTCCAAATTGGGATAATTATGGCGTTTCTCCAATTTCGTGGTGTCTGATGTTCTACCCAAACATGGTTGAATAGTCTATGTAGCCAAGCTGTTCCTACTTCTCTTGCTGCTTTAATTAGTTCATTTTGGTATTTCATCATGTCCTGGTGATTTTTTCAATGCGGCTAATCTGATGGCTTCTATAATTTCTTCTTTTAGTATGTCTGGTTCTAGTTCTTCGGTGACATCTGTGTAGGTCTCTTGAATTCATGTGACATCTGATGGGATGTTGAGAGGTTGTTCGAAATACTGCTTCCATCTTTTTAGGATTTGTTTTTGTTCACTTAATGGTTCTCCATATTCGCTGTTAATTATCTCAGTTGGGTCAAAGGGTTCTCCTCTGGTTCGCATTGCACTTATCTTTTTGTAGAAGTTTTTAGTTGCCTTCTTGTAGTTTTTTTTAAAGGGTTTCTCCATACTCTTCCCAGATTTTTTGTTTGTCCCTCTTTACTATTCTACTCACATGTCTTCTCGCTATTCTATATTCTATGTAATCACATTCCTGTTTGCTCTTCAACCACTTTTTATATTTTTCCTTTTTATCTTATACCGCTTTCTTTACTTCTGCGTTCCACCAACTTGTTATTTTCTTTATCCACGGTTTGCGTTTTTTCGTGGTTCCACATGTTATTTTTGCAGTATTTAAAATGCTTGATTTGAATATCTCCCATCCTTCTTCCACTGTTTTTCTTTCTGTAGGTAATTTTACAAAGAGTTCAGATAGTTCTTTCTCATAATTTTCCCTTACTGCCTCGTCTTTAAGGTTTTTTAAGTTTACTTATTCGCATGGTATGTATTTTCCTGCTCTTTGTTTTCTCCTTCTGATGGTTCTTATTGGGGCAACGACTGCTTTATGATCTGTGTCTATACTGAAATTGGGCACTGCCCTTGCATCTAATATATTTCTCTTTCAGTTATTTCTTGGATCAATTTGCCTTTTAGTATCTGGATCGTTCCATTTATAACAGGTGTATACTTGTGAATCTTTATGTTTATAGAATGTGTTTGTTATATAGAGGTCGTGTTGGCTGCAAAGCTCTATCAGTCTACTTCAGTTATCATTCCTTTCATTATGCTGATCTCCAAATGCTCCCAGATGTTTTACTATGCCCACTTTATTATATCCTAGTCTTGCATTGAAGTCTCCCATAACTATGATGTTGTCCTGCTTAGCTATTTTATTTAGCACGTCATGTATGCCTTCGTAGAAGTCCTCGCATTCTTGCTCATTATTGTTTGCATTACATGGTGCGTATATTTGTACATATGTTGTAATTGTTTGTTCTTTTATTCTCACTGTTATGATTCTTTCTGATTTTATTTCTAGTATTCCTCTTGCTAGCCGTGAATAGATGACTATTCCCACACCGTGTCTTGCCCTTTCTTGTTGTTCTACTCCAGAGTAAACAAACGTGTAACTACGGTGGAGCTCCTATAGTATGTTCCGATTTGAATGCCTTCATTCACGATCAATTATTTTGAAAACTGTCTGTTGCATCGTTATGAAATTTTTCCAGCCGTCTTATATTTACCCTCACCCAAGGAATATGTCTTTGATAGGTCCAAAAACAACTTAAATCATCAAAAGCGGCGACATTCCTTTGATGTTTCGCTGAACAACTAGTGATTTCTCGCTAACAAAATTAAGTTTACAGTAATTGGAGACCTACTAATTCAGACGACACACAAAGGCGTATCCAGATTCGTATGGGAGTGGGTGCAATGAAAGAAGCAGCTTAAATTCGACAGGGTCGGCTGCAGTGCACCGGGTTTTTATCCCATATGGCTCAGTTTCTTTCCGCAGCGCGGAAAGCGTCGCACAAAGCACGAACTCCGTAGCTCCAGCGACGACCCTCGGGAGTCTCTGAAAAAATGCACTCGTGAAATGAAGGACGCGGCCCGGAATCGAACATATAACCTTCGGAGCCCGAGTCAGACGGCTTGACCACTTCACCACGGAGAATCCCGAGAGGGGTGCAATGTGTAATATTAGTAAAGACAGAGAATTTACAAAGGCACGGGGTAAATAATTTGTAAATTAACAGGAAAGTAGAAGGACTATATTTCTTACCTTATTTTTCATTTCCTTCTTGTTTCTTCAGCTGATGCTGATGCTGTAATGTTTAGGGTCTGCAATTCGTCTGAATGGTTGGAGCAAAATATCCCAGTAAGTGTGTACGTAGATTAAGGTCTGCGATCTGCTCAGACCTTAATCTGTGTCGAACGATTCCAGTAGGTTGATGATTGCTCTCGCATAAAATTCAATCCATCCTTTCTCCAATAGTCCTCTTCCTCTTTCAACACATGGTCCTCACATGTTTTCCAGTAACTTTTATCAATATTTAATAGCGCGGAGAGACAGACAGATAGACAGACAGACTGACAGACAGAAAGGTAGGTAGGTAGGTAGGCAGAAAGGTAGGTAGGTCGTGGGTGGGTGGGTCGGTCGGCCGGAGCTGGATGGATGGATAAGATAGATAGATAGATAGATAGATAGATAGATAGATAGATAGATAGATACATAGATAGATCCCCGGCAGAAGCCGGGCCTTGTCAGCTAGTTTATTTATATAATCACGTTTCATGAAAGAACCCCTATTTGGAGACACCGCTGAACAACCCCCCCCCCCCCCTCCCCCCGAATTTCGCGCTGTTTGTTTCAAAACGGAAATCACGTGAAAATTTTAAAAAATGCGGGGATGTGTCTTGGTGAAGCTGTAATACTGTTAAAATGATGGACGTAATCTCTAAGTCGTAATTTATATATCGCATATAAATAAACTTTGAAATCTGCTGTAAAATCTCCAGAACAAAAAAAATTTTGTTGGGTGGACATAATGATAAGGTTTTATACTAAATCTCATCATTTTCCCTCAGTTGGTTACTGAGATATTGAATTTTATATTGAGGCAAAAAAAAAAAAAAAAAAAAAAAAAAAAACACACTATAGCATCCTTTCCCCGTTGTTTTGGTGTCCGCTATTTTCATCAGTCCAATTTTCCTCTCTTTCATTGTTTCTATAAGCTCTTCTTCTTTACTATTGAAACCGCAGACGTTCATTGTGCCTACTTTTTGAGTCGCTGATCTATCTCGTAGTCCATTAACATTGCCAGGTCGAAATCCGTTTGGGTCAGTCCATTTATACTTCTTAGTGTTTCTACGAGCAGTATGAAGATCCCCTGCCGGCTTGCTATGCCTGTCGCAGGTTTAGGACACTTCCATATCTTCTATATTTCTGAAAATATTTTCACTGTACAGGGAAAAAAGTTCTGGATACATTACACATCTCTGTCTCACACCTCTTTTAATACGCTGTTATTGACATACATCGTTATCAATTCTGGTGGCAGATTGTTGTTTCCAATACATGTTTTTACAAGTCTAAGGTCTTTTCCATCAATTTGTTTATCTTCAAGCATCCTTGTCATGTCGACATGTCACACTTTATCGAAAGCCTTTGTGTAGATAATAAAGCAAAGATATAGATCTTTGTTTATTTCTATAGAACGTTCAATTACTGTTCTCGGTATATACACAGCAATTACTGTGCCCTTGCCTTCTACAAACCCATATTGTTCTTCTCCTATTTCGGGTTGTATTTTCTTCCTAACTCTTTGCATGATAATTCTCAGCAGAATCTTCGTGATGTGGCTCATTATACTAATTGTTCTATGTTGATCAAATTCCAGGGCGACTGATTTCTTCGGGATTGCAATGGATATAGAATTACATAATTCGGGAGGTATATCTCCAGTATCGTATTTTGCATTCAGCAGTCTGGTGACTTGGTCTATTCCATATTCTTCTAATGCATTGATAATTGTCAAAGAGCTGCAAGGAACCTAATAGAGAAGATAGAGGTAGAACTATGGAAAGAGACCTAAACAGGATCAGGAGAACATAACTATCTAGGCAATAGGGACAGAATGGACAGAAGCACTAGTGAGAACTATAAATAGTTCTCCGACTGGACACACTCGTGTCCAAAAAGGGGACACTGTAAGACGTGAGCTGGAGTTGGCCACAATAGAGTGGGGAAACCCGCATCACGAGAAGTGTCAAGGAAACACCAGACAGTTGACCAATTACTAACTGCGTGCTGGAACTCCGAGCACGCAAACTAGCTGCTGCACGTAGAGTCAACTAATCGTGGCTGAACACGCCACGAATATCGTCAGACCGTGACTCGACAGCGTAGAGGACAGACGACAGTATTCGCTCTGAATACTCTGTTGCTTATAAAGGACAATAGCAATAGTTGTGACTTAGCCTTAGCTTCGATAGACATTACCATCGATCTCATCTTTCATACAACATCATTACGATATACCATGGTGTGTATTACCTATGTGATTATCCGCTCGCAGAGCTACGAGCTAATAAACTTGTATTATACTTGTATTCGTTTGTACGTTCTCATTTCGAGTGGTACAAAAGCGGAATCCTCGTATGCCTGTCAAAGTTAAGTTGTTGACAGGCAGGATCCGAAAAGAGGTGTGAGACAGAGATGTGTAATGTATCCAGAACTTTTTTCCCTGTACAGTGAAAATATTTTCAGAAATATAGAAGATATGGAAGTGTCCTAAACCTGCGACAGGCATAGCAAGCCGGCAGGGGATCTTCATACTGCTCGTAGAAACACTAAGAAGTATAAATGGACTGACCCAAACGGATTTCGACCTGGCAATGTTAATGGACTACGAGATAGATCAGCGACTCAAAAAGTAGGCACAATGAACGTCTGCGGTTTCAATAGTAAAGAAGAAGAGCTTATAGAAGGTGGAGCTTGAACCACCTTCAAGCAATTTTCAAGACCATTTCCCCACATAAAGTGTAAAAATTTGTACTAAAATACGATGTGTTATTCCATCAATGTAAATTTGGAAATTTAAATGGCGATTTCTGTAAACGGTAAATATGTATTTAAATCACAAGGTTAACGTTTATTTTTGAATGTTTGTGGTATTACTTTCATTATGTCAACATTCATTGAATTTACCCACGAACGTGTGCAAAGTCAAACTTATTTTGTACATTAGTAAAATAGAAGTCAAGCTAAGGTCATACAGCACAGCTCAGTCAGAGACAAGTGGATAGTGAAGACAAGACGACAATCGACTGTTCATTCGACGATTCATCTCACATTCATTTGACGATTCATTAATACGATCATACCATTCATATCATTATATCATCCATATTATGCACATCACATTTATAATTTACCGATCGTAAGAACTGTAACATTCAAATTGTTCACCACCATGTATTTTACAACATATATTATGTCCTAATTGTTGATGCTCTATAAAACAGAGACATCACGTGTGCGAGCAAGCCTATCAATTCTGTGTGTGCAAGCCTATCAATTCGGTGTGTGCAAGACAACGGTGGAACATCCCGAGGGGCCGTATTTTCATCTGATTAGATGAGTAATTTTTCACTATTTTGATAAGCAGTATTAACAATGCATCTTACTTTTCAGTGATTGATTGTGCACGTGTGAAATTTATTAATTGAAATTACTTATATACCATTTGTGTAAGAACATAAAGCCATACAATGGCAACATTAGGTGAATGCATCCAAGCTGGCAAAGACCTAGGCCATAGCGGGGAGAAATTAGAGAAATGGGCAGAACAAAAATACAAAGAAGAAACAGAAAAACAAGCTGCAATAGAGAGAGATGCACGAGCACTCGAAAGACAACATCAGAAAGAGATGAAAGAAGTAGAGGAAGCTACTAAACAGAAAGAATTAGAGATAAGACAAAAGCAAATAGAATTAGATGACTCCACTAAGCAAAAGCAATTAGAATTAGATAACGCCACCAAGCAAAAACAGATAGAATCAGATCAAGCCACTAAGCAAAAGCAATTAGAATTAGACGACGCCACCAAACAAAAGCAAATAGAGGTAGACGCACAAACAAAGTTAAAGATGAAGGAAATGAAGTCGACTCAAACATTCAAATAGCTACCACTAAACAGAAAAGTCAGGAAGAGCAGAACAAATTTTCCAAATATAAGGGGATCATCAAGCTCTATAGTCAAGGAGATTCAATCTCAGCTTGGACCGAGAATATAGAGTTTCAACTCAGAGTTAAGAAAATACCGTTAGAAGATTGGGCCATGATTTATATGAGAAATCTCTCTGGGGAGCCCTTAAAAGTTATTGAGTCTATACCAACAGAATTAAGAAACAACTACCAATATATTCATGACAGAATCATGCAGCATTTTCTACTCGATGCTCCTGGATATCAGATCCAGTACTCACAAATTAGATCTAAACCGAACGAAACGTTCAGAGTATATTCAGTAAATGGCTTAAGGCGGCGAAAGTAGGAAAGAATTTTGACAAGTTACAAGACTTAATGGTTATGGATAAAGTGATATCCACAGTGCCAACTCCGTTTGCTAAGTTCCTTCAACAAGCAGACATTGAATCTCTAGAACAGTTGGAGAAACGTGGTTCGGCATATTTCTCTTCCAACCGAGATGTATTTAAGTCATCTATACATGATTCTGAAATTACAGCGTTTGTAAAACACCAACCAAACAGATCTTTCAACCAGAAATCATATCAGAAGAAAGATAAACCATACCAAAAGCCACCTAAGTGTGGATACTGCAGTTTATATCACCAAGAATTCTCGATGTGTGATAAGAATCCATCATATCCTGCACATCTTGAAATGATGATCAAAAAGCAGGAGAACAAAAGGAATTCATATAAACGTGCAGTTAAATGCTTCTTCTGTTCGTCTTATGGACATTATTCTTCCAAATGTTTGGGTAGGCAAAGAATGAAGGCCAGCAACGCTGTGCTGATTGATACATCTTCTGATAATGATAGTGAAGATGAGTGCGAGAACGAAAATGTATTACCATTCAATGAGTGTGAAAGTGTTGCTGTTGCTACTGATATTTTAGACTTTGATAAATGTGATACTTGTCACCAGTTCCATACGGACGGTAAACTCAAATGTGGTCATATTGTACCATTTTCTAATGAATATGCAAATTCAGCTTTAGCCTCCAGAGGCAATTTAAAGTTCCACGATGCACTGGTCAATGAATATCCATGCCAATGTTTACTTGATAGCGGGAGTACTTTAATCGGGGTAAGGAGAGAACTAGTTAACCCAGAGGATTATACGGGCGATTTTGTTAAATGCCGCAAGTTTTCTGGCAATATTGAGAAATACCCTCTGGCAAAAGTCCTTATAAACACCCCGTTTCTTTCCGGCACATTTACGTGCGCTATTTTACAGAACCCCTGTACTTACCTCATTTTGGGGTGCCTGTCAGGGTTAAGACACTGCACTGATGACGAAATATTAGCCTGGAAATACACCAACACGGCTAATGCAGTAACTAGGTCAGAGGCCCAAACACATCAAACTGACCTACAAGATGAGATGTTACAATTATTAACACCGAGCGGTACTATTGACAATACCACTCGACAAGAGTTTATCGAGGCACAACGCGCCGATCCAACCATTGCACCTTATTTTAGATTATTAGGTGAGAAAGCAAAATTAACCAAAAATTCCTCCTATTATTTTAAACTCCATAATGGAATTCTCATGCGACATTATACCACCAATAACCATGAGATTCAGCTGACGGTGCTACCGTTGAAACATCGACAAAACGTGTTAATGATGGCACACGTTTCACCGTTTGCTGAACCTCTGGCTTATAACAAAACAAAAGCCAAAATTTTAGCATATTTCTATTGGCCTAATTGTTGTAACGATTGCAAATCTTTTTGTCAGTCATGTACCATTTGTTATCAGTCTATGAAAAATGTAAAGCATGTAACAACTAAAAGTCAACAGCCGGGTGCCAAAACCCTACACCTTGAACCAAATCAAGAGGTGCTACTTTTACTACCAGATAAACGTAATCTATTATTAACTTCATGGCAAGGGCCATTCAAAGTGGTACGACAGCTATCAGATGTCGATTATGAAATATCGATAAACCAAAAATTAAAGATATTTCATATCAACATGCTGAAGCCTTAATTCTCACGACAAGAACCGACGACAGACGAACAGAATGCACCCACACCAAGCAACCTGACGACAGACGTACTAGTTAGAACGACAGAAGACGACGACAACGCACATACACTTAGCCAGGAAACAGAACACACAGGTAGTACAACAACAGTGCTCAATCAGATAGACGACGATGACATAGAATTACCAGTCCCGACAGTAGACAGGACTGGGACAATTGACAGTATACGAATAGAACCTAGACTCACAAACGAGCAAAGACGACAGACAATAGAGCTAGTGACAGAATACAGAGACATTTTTTCCGACATTCCAGGTAGGACTGACAGAATAGAACACTCCATCATTCTGACTGATAACACCCCTATCAAATGCCGACCTTATTCCATCCCATTAAGTTATAGGGAAAATCTCGACAAGGAACTTCTAAATCTTGAGTCTAGTGGAATAATCCAAAAGTCGCAGTCAGAATACTCTTTTCCTATCGTCCTTGTGAAAAAAAGGACTCCACGATCCGCCTCTGTGTCGATTATCGCCGGTTAAATAAAGTCACCAAGGTCGATGCAGAGCCAATCCCATCATGTGAGGATCTGATTCTTGATATGTCCACCTCTCGAATGTTTTCTAAACTTGACCTAACTAAGGGATATTGGCAAGTCCCGATGGAGCCACTTTCTATCCATCTTACAGCATTCTCAACACCTCTAGGTCTGTATGAGTGGCGATTCCTTCCTTTCGGCCTTCGTAATGCTCCAGCTACTTTTGTCCGTCTCACCAGGGACCTTCTCCATGGAGTTACAAATACAGCGACGTACATTGATGACATTTGTGTTCATACTGCAGACTGGACATCACACTTACAAAAACTGCGACATTTCATCGATAGATTGAGGTTATTCGGCCTTACTGTAAAGCCAACCAAAGTTGAGTTGGGGATGGAAGAAATTGATTTCCTAGGCCATACGATCACCAGGGGCCAACTTAAGACAGACGAGAAAATTGTCACTAAAATTTTGAACTTAACCATGCCAACGACCAAGAAGCAGGTCAGAAGCTTGATTTAGTGAATTACCATAATAAGTTCATACCCAATTTAGCTGAAATCACTAGCGTTTTTTCTAATGTTTTGAAAGCATCTGTGAAATTAAATGTACAAGATGCGAAGTTAATTGCTGCATTATCAAAATTAAAACATTTGTTCAGCGTTGTACCTATCTTGCGCTTGCATAACTCCAATCTTACGTATTTTCTCCGTACAGACGCAAGTGCGATTTCCATCACTGGAGTTTTAGGACAGTTCTATGAGATAATCTTTCACCCCATCGTATATGTAAGCCGCAAGATTACACCTGCTGAATCGAGATACTCAGTCTCTGAGTTAGAGGCTTTAAGCGTCATCTATTGCGTCCAAAAGCTTCATAGATTCTTAGCGGGTACCGAGTTTGTCATTGAAACTGACAATTCACCGCTGACAGTGATGCAGTCGGGAGTCCACCGTAACAACAGGATCTACAGATGGGCTTTGATCCTGCAGAATTATGCGTTCACCATAAAACACATCAAGGGGAGCATGAACTTTCTGGCAGACACACTTAGCCGACCTTCTCAGATCGATATACCAGATGTACGAGAAGAGAGCGATCCGACATCACCAAAATCAGTGACACTGTAAGTAACTAGTGCCTTATGTGATGAATACAGACACTGTAGTGTGCTTTCCAGCGTGAATCGCCTGAACTTGCTTGCTATTAACTGTGTCAGTATAAGTGAAAGTGAACAGACACATTATGAGATGTCTATGCCACCACCATATATGCAACCCATGAATAGAACGATATTTCAACATCACCCAGGATGAGAGCGTATGTTTCAGACTTTGTCGAAATGAACTCTATTTTTCATCGAGATTCAACAGAGGACGCTACTCCGATAACACACCTGGATTTAATTAGGTAATTTAGATATAAATGAATTGCATGTGATATGTATAATATTATGTTTTTATAACAGTTGCATGTAACATCATATTTGTGTAGTTAGAATAGAGTGTAGAACCACCCTTATAACCTTATTTCTAACATGTAGTTACTTCGCCACCTACACAAATGGCAAAACCGGCAGGATCCGATTTGGTTACCTACTAAAAGTAATTTACATTTAGTTGGAAATTAATTTAGTTTAACCTTACATCATACTTTTCAATTTAGGAAACATTACTGTAGTTTATCATCATGTAAACATATTTTTCTTAGACAGTTAGTTAATTAAAACATTACTTACAAATTAATCCCATCATTTAGAAAATTATACCATTCTATGTATTAACACACACTAAGGTAACTAACACACTTTCCCCCATTTTCATCATTTAGTTAGATTAGTTCCCTTAGGTTAGCTTAGCTCAGCACACCAACTTAGAATAGTTTAGCTAGATTAATTAGTACCCACAGGATTGGTAGTGAACAATCCTCTTAAACATGTATATTTTTGTATAGAAATGACGAGTGTAGAACTAGAAAACAGTCATTTGGCTTGAAAACTTGTTTAAATTCAGCCAACTATTTATTGTACATATATATTGTTCATCCATTCCTTTTTCTACAACCATATTTTAATGACAGAACATGTATTGTAAAACCGGTGTGGAATGAAAGAAGAATGAAAGATGGATGAATTAGAGGAGAGAATGAACCAAATACAGAGGAGTGAGACAGGTTGCGGAATTTTTTTCGCCGCACAATGCGAGTTGTTGTAATTCGTGTGTGTCAATGTGTTTAAGACAATGTGTTGTTCTATTTTTATCTGTGTGTAGTTGCCATACTTTAATGATAGAGATAGGAAACATATTTTGAGCATCATAAACCGGGAGGGTAGTCATAAATCAGACTTACACACTCGTTTGTGACTACAATAAACCGCTTTACGGAGCTCGAAAGAATTACATACACGTAGATATAGACACATTCACATATTGGTACGGTAAATACATATTAGTTTTAGAGAAACACGCAACCAACCAGGAAAACTAACACATAAAGATGCATACACCATTAATTGTAAAGTGGAATAACTACTCTAAACAGGGGACACAACACAATCTTAAAAACCTTAGTTTTACTGAGTTTTTTACTTAGTTAACACTGAAATACTTTTTCACAAGCGGAAGCTAAAAAGGTGAACGGGAGCACATAAAGCATGTATACTAGTTGGAGTAAATATTATATGGGAGCATGAATATTATTCATGTATTGTACTCGTAATAGGTGTGGCGAAACGCCAATGGCTCATGTCCTCATGCCTTCTTTTAGTAAACAGGGGGAAACAGCTTTCGGAGCTCGCAGTTCTCTTATTCGCTCAATCACCATGAAAGATAGTTCTTTGGGTTACTTTCACAACACGATATTTTCATAGAGCGATTAGATATAGGTCTTTTCTTTCGGGTAGACCCGATGGAGCGCCTTGCGCCAAATGCGAACAGGTGCGGCTTCTGGGGCAATTCATGTCCGTTTCTACTGATCGTTACCCACTGCCGAATGTCAAGATGTCAAGTTAAAGATTGGGACATTTTTAAAGGCAGAATACTGATGGGCTATGAAAGGTAATCTTAAGTTGTAATTAGTTTTGCACTTATAAATCTCTATTGTCTTAACGACTGAGATGATATGGCGAAACGGCAGTCTTGCCATATTGGGAGGGGGTGACCGTTAGCCAATCTGGCTAAGTGTCTTAATCTTGGCATGGCAGGGGAACAAATCTAAACAATAAATATTTCCCAAATGATATCGCTTGTTCTTGGCAGCCGATAGACGAGTGCTATCTTTCTTCCTACGGCTTACCTCTACTTAGTAGCATCTCTCATTTGAATATAAGCACATTAGATAGCTACGGTGTGCCGGAAGGAGGGAAGGGCTCCTTAGGGATGGGGTCCACCAATCTATGATCTATCTTCTTGAGCCGGAAGAGGCTATCCCCGGTGCTATCTCTTTCGTCTTTTAGTCGATAGGATGATGTGGGGAATATAAATAAACTTCTTTATCTCATTGAGAGAACATGCATTCCTCTGAATCTACGTGTTAGGTGAGGCACTGCCGGTACATTGCGGCGACCGCTCAGACAAGAGCAGTGGCCGGAAGGGGTAGTATCTTCTTTCCTATTCTTGCTGGGAGTGGGGAACTACAATGCGTGCCATACAACCCCACTACTATAATATTAGTTAAGGGGGAGAAACACACAGATTACTAGGCACACCACACCACAAGATCTTTGTCGTGAGAAAGGCATTGTTTGCAAGGGAGAGAGAAGCTGGGAAACGAATGTGCCCAATAATAATAAAGGCAGGGTATGAGTGTGGAGAGTGAGTCTTGTATGCAACAGGGTGCATAGGGTAGCCGACAGGACGTCTACAAGTTGGAGGTCTATGCAAGCCAGGACGTAGCCAATCCAGGGGCTACCTGACATGTCAGACGCATTCAAGCAAGCCACTTATAGTTTTGTGGGGGACTATTGTGTTGACATTCTGGCGGCGGCATTATGCACAGTGTATCTGTGCGGGCTGTTTGTCGAGACTCCTGTCTTCTCCACTTTTCACATTGGGCAGTGGGGAGTGTTTTGTGTGATATTCATTGGCACAGGAACGGAGCATAATGGGGACCACCCGTTGCTGTGAAGTTGGAACTGCGACTAACTAACTAACTAACTAACACTTATATACTGGTCTTAGTAAGCCGAAATGCATAACTAATGTAATGACTGAGGCCCAATTGGACCTCAGGATTGTGGTGCATGAGTCAGCTTGATCCCTCACTAGAATTTTATTATCTACAGGGTCCTTCTTTTGAAGTCTTCTCATCGACTTAAGGTCGAGTGTTTACTGTAAAGTGTGGTGAAAGACTCGACAGGGCTTCTATGCCAAAAGTTATAAGTACCTGATGAAGCCAGGGCAAGTCAGTGGACATATCAGGTATATTGTTTCTAATGTCAATCGAGAAGCATTACAAAAATTAAATGAGTGCAGCAACGACAACTCAAGTCTTCTCATCGACTTAAGCTCGAGTGTTTGCTAAGGATGCTGTTTGGACCTATGCCAATTCCCATCCTTGTCCGAGACAGCGAAAGACTCTGACTCATTCCCTATACACAATCTGGTCTCAGGACTTTGGTTCCCAACCTAAATTGTGCCAAGTATCCCATGGCATTTTCCCAGACCAGATGAATGAATATATCGTGTTGGCCTAAGAAACTTGGAAGCTGTTGTTCGAACAACCGACGCTGGATAGAGAGACTGGAAACTTTGCCCAGTGAGGCAGTTGTGAAATAACAGGACAATTTAGAGCTTTGTGATCTATGAACTTCAGAGTTTTCTGGCTTCCTATCTGGACTAGAGTTATCTCATCAGTTTTTGTTTTTCTAGATGTTTATAGGTTTATCTGTCTTTGTGTTCTTCTGTGTGGTCTTTTCTTTATTACGGTATTAAATTCTAATTATAGTGACTGAGACGATCGTCATGTTACGTTTGTGTCAGCCAGAAATACACTGCAGGAAATAACCCTGAGGTCGAAAGAAAGAGAGTGACAGTAAGTCCGGGGAACGGATGAGGGTTGGCAGCAAAGACCTATCCCCAGCCAGGGCAAAAGAATAAGTTTGAAATATTGTGACGGGACATTATGGGACCCTCCCCATAGCTTGTTACAATAGGGGCAATTTTGTATGGGTTGTCAGTTTTATTGACAATTTGAGGACAGGCCAAAAGGCATTCGTTCCGGATCACACAAACTCCCAAGAAGTATAATGTTAGTATGAGAGCAGTCTCTAGCCAACTGTACTAGTGTGATGTGCTAATCAATTAGCCAAGTGAAGTAGTACAACAGTGTGACGAGGGAAAGGAGAGATCTTGTCCAATGCCTAAAACAGTAGACAACTCTTGCAGTCTTTGACAAAATTAGACAGCCCTAATTTTTGTTGAGATTACTACTTGTGTTACACCCACAACTTAAAAGTTTGTAACACAACACAGGGGGAGAGAGAGCCTGTCAAAGAGCTGCAAGGAACCTAATAGAGAAGATAGAGGTAGAACTATGGAAAGAGACCTAAACAGGATCAGGAGAACATACACAGGAGGCAATGGGGACAGAATGGACAGAAGCACGAGTGAGAACTATAAATAGTTCTCCGACTGGACACACTCGTGTCCAAAAAGGGGACACTATAAGACGTGAGCTGGAGTTGCCCACAATAGAGTGGGGAAACCTGCATCACGAGAAGTGTCAAGGAAACACCAGACAGTTGACCAGTTACTAATTGCGTGCTGGAACTCCGAGCACGCAAACTAGCTGCTGCACGTAGAGTCAACTGATCGTGGCTGAACACGCCACGAATATCGTCAGACCGCGACTCGACAGCGTAGAGGACAGACGACAGTATTCGCTCTGAATACTTTGTTGCTTATAAAGGACAATAGCAATAGTTGTGACTTAGCCTTAGCTTCGATAGACATTACCATCGATCTCATCTTTCATACAACATCATTACGATATACCATGATGTGAATTACCTATGTGATTATCCGCTCGCAGAGCTACTGTACAACGAGCTAATAAACTTGTATTATACTTGTATTCTTTTGTACGTTCTCATTTCGAGTGGTACAAAAGCGGAATCCTTGTATGCCTGTCAAAGTTAAGTTGTTGACAATAATTTATATTGTGATTTTATCTGTACCCGGGGTCTTGCCAGTTTTCATGTGGCTAAGTGCATTCTGAACTTCCATTTTCAAAATTGATGGTCCTTCATTATTATTCCAATGATCACATTGTTCTTCTTTTGTATCATCATAAAGATCTTTCACATAATCTGACCACGCATGTAAAATCTGATCTTTTTCTATTATGAGTTTGCCATCTTTGGATTTTAGGCAACCCGTTGATGTGTGTGTTCTTTTGTTAGCGGTGACATTAATTCTTTTGTGCATTAATTTGGTATTCCGGGTGTTGTGTTGGCTTTCAATTTCCTTGCAGTTTTCCTCAAGCTATGTTTCTTTTGCCTCTTTGCATAGCTTCCTAATTTTCCTTTGAATCTCTACATGTTTTTCCTTGTTATTTTTGTTATTTCTTCCTACTTCCATGAGTTTTAAAATGTCTTCCGTCTTCCATTTCTTTCGTCCTATTATCTTTATTT